>CAUYPO010076535.1:0-52548 GCA_963574435.1 Cheirogaleus major
ATTTTAACTGAATTGAGATGATATTTAATTTTAATTTTTCTTTCTTTTCCAGCATGTTGTGGGGGTACAAATGTTAAGGTGATGTATATTGCCCTTGCCACTCTCCTCCCTCGAATCAGAGCTTCAAGCATGTCCATCCCCCAGTTGGAGTGCATCACATTCATTATGTATGTATATACCCATCCATTCCCCCCCACCTGCCCGACAGCTGATAAATGTTATTCCTATATGTCCAATTATGTGTTGATCTGTTAATACCAATTTTCTGGTAAGCACATTGGTGCTTATTTTTCCATTCTTGGGATACTTAAATTAATAGAATGAGTTCCAGCTCTAGCCAGGAAAATACAACAGGTACTATGTCACCATTGTTTCTTTTAGCTGAATAGTACTCCATGGTATACATATATCACATTTTATTAATCTACTAATATATTGATGGGCACTTCGGTTGTTTCCACATCTTTGCAAATGTTAATTGTGCTGCTATAAACATTCGAGTACAGTTGTCTTTTTCATGTTTTGAGTAGATGCCCAGTAATGGGATTGCTGGATCAAATGGTAGATCTACTTGTATCATTTTAAGGTATCTCCATATTGCTTTCCACAGATGTTGAACTAGTTTGTAGTTCCACCAGCAATGTAGAAGCATTCCTATCTCTCCACATCCATGCCAAAATTTATTGTTTTGGGACTTGTTAATAAGGACCATTCTCACTGGAGATAAGTGGTTTTGATGTGCATTTCCCTGATGATTAGAGATGTTGAGCATTATTCCCTTTATTTCTTGGCCATTATTCTGTCTTTTTTAAAAAAAGTTTCTGTTTGTATCCTTTGCTCACTTTTTGATAAGGTTGTCTTTTTTTTCCTTGCCGATTTCCCTATGTTCTAAATAGATTCTAGTTATCAGCCTTTAATTGGATGTGTAGCTTGTGAAAATTTTCTCCCATTCTGTGGGTTGTCTGTTTGCTATCTTGACAGTTTCTTTGGCTGTGGAGAAGGTTTTTATTTTGAACAGGACCCATTTATTTATTTTTGTTGCTGCTGTGATTGCCTTATGGGTATTCTTCATAAATTCTTTCCCTAGGCCAACATCTAGAAAAGTGTTTCCAATGTTTTCCTCTAGAATTCTAAAAGTTTTACACCTAAGGTTCAAGTATGTAACCCACCAGGAGTTGATTTTTGTGAGAGGTGAAAGGTGTGGATCCTGTTTCAATCTTCTACATGTGGCTATCCAGTATTCCTAGCACCATTTATTAAATAAGGATTCTTTTCCCCAGTGTATGTTTTTGTCTGCTTTGGCAAAGATTAGATGGTTATACGAGGATGGTTTTATATCTGGGTTCTCTGTTCTGTTTCACTGGTCAATGTCCCTGTTCTTGTGCCAGTCCCAAGATGTTAGATTACTATACCCTTGTAGTATAGTTTGAAGTCTGGTAAATTGATACCTCCCATTTTGTTTTTATTGCCTAGGATTGATTTTGCTATACGGGGTCTTCTCTGGTTCCATACGAAGTGTATAATTATTTTTTTCTATATCTGTGAAAAATGATGATGGTATTTTAATAGGGATTGCATTGACTGTGTAGATCACTTTGGTTAGTATGGACATTTTAACAATGTTGATTCTGCCGACCCATGAGCATGATATGATCTTCCACCTGTTTACATCTTCTGCTATTTCCTTCTTCAGTGTTTCATAGTTCTCCCTGTAGAGGTCTTCTACTGCCTTAGATAAATATACTCCTAGGTACTTTATTTTCTTTGTTGCTGTTTTGAAAGGAATTGAATCTTTGAATTGGTTCTGAATTTGACTCTTATTGGCGTATAGGAATGCTTCTGATTTTTGTGTATTGATTTTGTATCCTGAGACTTTATTAAATTCATTTATCAATACCAGGAGTCTTTTGGTTGAATCCTTTGGATTTTCTTAATGTAATAGCATATCATCAGCAAAGAGAGAGAGTTTGATCTCTTCTGTTCCCATTTGGACACCCTTAATTCCACTCTCTTGTCTGTGCTATAGCAAGGAATTCCATGCCTTTGTTGAATAGAAGTGGAGATAGTGGGCAACCTTGCCTGGCTCCAGTTCTAAGTAGGAATGCTTCAAACTTTTCCCCATTCAGTATGATGTTGGCTGTGGGTTTGTCATATATGGCTTCTATCATTTTTAGGTAAACTCCGTCTATGCCTATTTTGTTGAGGGTTCTTATCATTAAGGGGTGTTGAATTTTGTCAAATGCTTTTTCTGCGTCTATTGAGAGGATCATATGATCTTTGTTTTTGCTTTTGTTTATATGGTGAATTACATTTATAGATTTGCGTATGTTGACCCATCCATGCATCCCTGGGATGAAGCCCACTTGGTTGTGATGAATTATTTTCTTGATAAGCCCCTGTATTCGATTTGTTAGGATTTTGTTGAGAATTTTTGCATGTATATTCATAAGGAATATTTGTCTGTAGTTTTCTCTTTTTTTTGTTGCATCCTTTCCTGGTTTTGGTATCAGGGCTACGTTTGCTTCATAAAATGTGTTGGGGAGGATTCCATCCTTTTCAATGTTGTGAAATAATTTCTGCAAGATAGGCACCAGTTCTTCTTTGTAGGTGTTGTAAAATTCGGTGTGAAACCATGTGGTCCAGGACTTTTCTTTTTAGGAAGGGTTTTTATTGCTGTTTCAATTCAGGACTTGATGTTGGTCTGTTCAGGAATTATATTTTTTCCTGGTTGAGCCTAGGGATGCTGTGTGTTTCTAGGAATTTGTCCATTTCCTCCACATTTTCCAGTTTGTGTGCATAGAGGTTTTTGTAGTATTGATAAATTATATCTTGTATCTCCTTGGCATCCATTGTAATTTCTCCTTTATTGTTCCTGATGGAGCTTATTAGAGATTTTTCTTTTCTGCTTTTTATTAGTCTAACCAAAGGTGTGTCAATTTTGTTTATTTTTTCAGAGAATCACCTTTTTGTTTTATTAATCTTCCGTATAGTTTCCTTGCTGTCAATCTCATTTAGTTATGATTTGGTCTTGTTAATTTCGCTTCTTCTGCTGGGTTTAGGGTAGGTCTGTTCTTCTTTTTCCATCTCTTTGAGTCTATTCATTAGGTTGTCTATTTGTGATCTTTTCAACTTTTGAATATAAGCATTTATGGAAATAAACTTTCCTCTCAGGACTGTTTTAGCTGTCCCACAGGTTTTGATAACTTGTGTCTCCTTTGTCATTTAGTTCAAAGAATCTTTTGATTTCCATCTTGATTTTCTCATTAATGAAGTGATCATTCAACAGAAAGTTGTTTAGTTTCCTTGTCTTTGTGTAGAAACGAGAGTTGATGTTAAGGTTGATTTCTACTTTTAATACGCTGTGATCTGAAAAGATACATAGTATAATTTCTATGTTTTTTAAGATATTTGATACTTGCTTTGTGTCCTGAGATATGGTCAATCTTAGAGAATGTCCTATGAGCTGATGAGAAGAATGTATATTCGGTGGTTTTTCAGTATAATGTCCTGTAAATGTCAGTCAGGCCCATTTGTTCCAGAGTTCTGTTTAAGTCCATTATATCTTTGTTAATTTTCTATTTGGAGGATCAGTTCTGTGCTGTCAGCAGGGTGTTAAAGTCCCCGGCTATTATGGTGTTGTTGTTTTTCAATTTGTTTAGATCAAGTAGACTTTGCTGTATGTCTCTGGGTGCACCTAAGTTGGGTGCATACATATTTAGAATGGTTATGTCTTCTTGTTGAACTTTACTCTTCACCATTATGTAGTGACCTTGTTTGTCTTTTATTACTTCTGTTGATTTAAAAACTAAGTTATCTGAAATCACCACCACCACGCCCACTTTCTTTTGGCTTCCATTTGGTAGAAATATTCTTCTTCTCCCCTTTGCCATTAGTCCAAATGAATCCTTGCAGGCTAGATGTGTTTTCTGAAGGCAAAAGACACTTGGCTTGTATTTTTGTATCCATTTGGCCAGCCTATGTCTCTTGATTGGGGAGTTCAAGCCATTGACTTTTATTGAGATAACTGATAGGTTGGGCAGATTTCTGTTCATTATGTTGGGTTGAACTTTGTTGCTTTGTTTTATCTCTTGAGCCATTTTGGTATCTGGCCTTTGATCTTTAGATTTTGATGGGATTTACATTCGTGAATATTTATTGTGCTGATCTGTGGGTAACACTGTTTTGAGTACTTCTTGAAGGGCTTTGTCTTGTCTTGGTGAATTCCCTCAGTCTTTGCTTATCTGAGAATCCCTTTATTTATCCTTCATAGAGAAAACTTAGTTTTGCAGGGAACAAGATTCTAGGCTGGGCTTTATTCTGTTTCAGAAGGGTGAGAATGGGGCTCCAGTCTCTTTTTGCTTGTAAGGTTTTAGTAGAGAAGTCTTGCGTTTTTCGGACTGGCTTTCCTTTGTATGTTACTTGCTACTTTCCTCTTACAGCTCACAGAAGGGCCACATTAGTTGATATTTTGGAAAGTCTTATGACTGCATGTCGTGATGTCTTCCTGTTTGAATCTCCCAGGGGTCCTTTGAGCTTCTTGAACTTCTATATCTAGATTTTTAGCTAGTCATGGATAATGATCATGTATTATATCTTCAAATAGCTTATCCAACCCTTGAATATTTTTTTCTTCCCCTTATCTTAACCCTATAATCCTCACATTCATTTCTTCACATAATCCCACATCTCTTGTAGGCTTTGCTCTTTTCTCTTGTTTCTCTGCTCTATCTCTGTGACTGACTTATTTAGTAGGAAAGTGTTATCTTCCATCTATGAGATTCTTTCTTCTGTTTAATCTACCCTGTTCTTGAGGCTTTCCACTCTGTTTTGTAGTTCCCTGAATAGATTCTTCATTTCCAGGAGTTCAGTTTGATTTTTCTTTTTTATTTCAATTTCTTTAGTGAATTTTTCCTCCAGGACCTGGAATTTTTTGTGGTTTCTTTGTGTTGTTTATACATTTTTTCTTGCAGATTGTTGAATTTTTTTACAATCCATGTTTGAAATTCTTCTGTCATTTTAGTGTTCTGATTTTGGTTGATGTCCATTTATAGGGGGCTGGTGTTCCTCTTTGGGGGTGTGCTTTCCATTTAATTCTTCATATTTCCAGAGTTCTTTCACTGATTTCTTCCCATCTGGATCAGTTGTTGCTTCTTACCTTTAGATTTTCATTTGGATAATGACACATCCTGTTTAGTCTCTCAGCCAGTAGGTGGTGTTTGTTGGTGAGAGTTAACAACACCCTGTATGATGAGTAAGTAGATGCTATAAAGGTGTGTGCAGAATGATCTCGCTGTCAGTATGTGGCACTTTCTAGGAGGAGCAGGCTACACCGTTGTTTTGGGGTCCTGTAACCATCTCTTGATCATCTGGAGAGGCACTCTTATGTCTCACATGGTGGTTGGTGCTCTAGGACTTCCAGGTGTGTCCTTATTCTCCACCTCAGTGAGGGCAGGTCTAGGAGTGTGTCTCAGCAGAGCTGGGTTGGGTGAGCCTGCCCTCATGTGCCACAAACACTGTTAGCAAGGGTCAAAGTTCGGTTCTCTGCCCTGGGCAAAGCTGTCAGGGAGGGGCTTTAATGGCTCCATTCAGTGAGAAAGTCTGTGTGTGTGGGTGGAGCTGTCTGAGACCTTGCTCCTTTCCACCCTCCTCAACAAAGCAGCTTCTTCTGTGCCTCTGCCAGCAGGCAGAACCTCACTCCAGCGGGTCTCCCCAGATTGTGATGTGGGCTGGTAGTTTCCCGGCACAGGATCGCAGCCTGGGCTGGGCACAAGACCCTTCCATGGGAGGAAGGATGCCCTTAAGCATGCTGATCAACCCCTGAGGGCACACACACCTTAGTAGCCTCATTCACCAGTATCCTTTCTGTGCCCTGTGGCAATGGGAGAACTGGGTGCATGGGATCTGGTCCGCAGGTCAGACCTCTTGGCCCTGGAATTCAATCCCTGACCATGCCAGGGAGAGGAGTGCCAGTCCTACTTCATCCATGGGGTGCCCAAGCTGGGTAATGTGTCTTAGCCTCAGGATCTGCCCCATTCTGGAGTCACCAGGCCAGCAGCACCTGGGAGGGCTGGCAGGTAGGGAGCTCATCACCTTAGTACCCCACAGTCAGCTGAAGTGCCTCACAAGGAAAGGTCCCATTGCCTGGAGCTGCCTCTGGGTGGTGGCTATATTGTCTTTCCTGGCTGCCATGGATTACGAAGGACGAGGGGAGAATGTAGCAATATGGTGCCTGCTGAGCACCTCAGGTCTCTGCACAGGTAGGTGCCTCGAGGGAGTTGGGAACCTGTTGCCCTGTCTGTAACAGGCTTACCACTCACTGGCAGCGGCTGTCTCTGGATTGGTGTCCGCAGGTCTCTCCAACTACTGGGAGCCCACCAGCAGTCCAAGATGCAAGGGAGGGGAAAGTTAACCGCTCCACCTACCCTTGTCGCTGGTCTCCAACTTCTTGGGAGCTCTCTTCTTCCAGTTCTCCTCTGCAACCTCCTCTCATGGAGTCTCCTGTAGTCTCCGGTACCTCTCCTTCTGACCCTCGTCTGATATATGCTCATCTGCTTGCTTATTTCTTCTAATTTATTTAAAAATCTGTCTTTTTTGCAGAGACACTCTGGCTGGCAGTTTTTCTTGTCTGCCATCTTGCACTACACCTAATTGTAGTTTTGAATTCTATTTCTCTGATAACTAAAGATTTTGAGCATTTTTCATATACATATTTGTCATGTGTATGTCCTCTCTTGAAGACTGTCTATTCAAATCTTTTGCTCATTTTTAAATTTGAAGATTTTGATTTTTTCATATTGAGTTGTTGAAGCTCCTTATATATTATAGCTATTAAATTCTTGTCAGATGGGTAGACTGCAAATACTTTCTACCATTCTGTGGGTTGCATATTCAATACATTGATTGTTTCCACTGTTGTGCAAAAGCCTTTTAGCTGATATGATCCCATTTGTCCAATTTTACTTTTTTTTTCTGTGTTTTGTGGGGTTATTACACGAGAACACCTTGTTCAGGCCAATGTACTAAAGTGATTCTCAAATGTTTTCTTTAAGTAATTTCACAGTTCTAGGTCTTCGATTTATGTCCTGAATCAACTTTGATTTGACTTTTGTATATGGTGAGAGATAATGGTCTAGTTTCTTTCTTTTGCCTAGGGGTATCCAGTTTTCCCAGCACTACTTATTGAAGAGACTGTCCTTTCCATAGTGTATGTTCTTCACAACTTTGTTAAAGATAAGTTAAATATAGATGTATACATTTATTTCTGGATTATCTGTTCTGTTACTTTTGTTGATGTGTCTCTTTTTATGCCAGTACCATGTTGTTTTGGTTACTAAAGACCTGCAGTGTAATTTGAAGTCAAGTAAAGTGATTCCTCCACTTTTGTTTCTTTTTGCTCAGGATGGCTTTGGCTGTTCTGGGTCTTTTGTGGTTCTATATAAATTTTAGGATTATATTTTTCAAATTCTGTGAGAAATATCATTGGCATTTTGATGGGGATAGTCTTGAATCTATAGATTGCTTTTGATAGTACAGACCAGGGGTGGCAAACCTGCAGTCTTAAGGCCACTTGTGGCCTTACAGGTTCTTAAGTATGGCCTCTTAACTGAATCCAAATTTTACAGAACAAATTGTTTTATTTTTATTAACGATTTTTATTTCTTTTTTTTGTACTTTTATTTTATTTTAAAATGAATATATTTAAAATACCAAAGAATAAAATGTTTCAACAAAATAATCATCCCATATAAACAAGCACAATTATAACATTAGTAAGCCATAAGAGCTAAATTGGTGGCTGCTATGCTCATGATTTAGTTCTAACTTTCCCCACCTGATGGATGCTACTACCACACAAGGCTGGTTTGTGAGAGTTTATGGGGGTCGAGTATGTCAGTCTGTTATCAGCTTTTGACAGCAGTGTTTCTGTTTGAAGTGGAGTTTGTGAATAGTTGCACATCTCAACAATATTTTTAATTCTGTCTGCTTAACAGCCCATCATGTCAAAGAAGACCAAGAGAATGCTAAAAGAAGAAAACACATTTTTAAATGAGGATTGTGAATTGCAATGTTATCTTGTTTCTGCTAAAGATAAGATGATTTGCTTAATTTGTGATACTGCAATATCAGTATTAATGAAATTCAATGCTCATCAGCATTATAATACTCATAAGAACCACAAATATTTTAAATTAGAGGGAGAGACACGAAAGTTTGTATTGCAAAAATTAAAAGATGAAAAGCAAAAGCACAGATAATTCTTTGAACAAGCAATAAGACCTGGAAATATTGCCACTGAAGCAACTTATAAAGTAACTTATATACTCAGGAAAAAACCAAGAAGCCATCCAGTGATGTAGAAATTGTTAAAGAATGCATTGTCGACTTTGTAGAATGCTTAGCCCTGATAATGTTTCAAAGTACAAACAATTGCCTCTTTCGGGAAGAACTGAAACGGATCAGCAGCATGAATTAGGCTTCAACTTAACAGAACAATTTCATCCAATACTTCAAAAGGAAAAAAAAAATATATATATATATATATATATTCAGTCACTTTGGATGAATCAACTGATATTACTGACTTGGTGCAGGTTTTGTACTTCATTCAGGTTATAAAAGATTTTCTTTGCCATAAAGAGTTACTCACTTTGGGCACTTTTATAAACAGAAAACAGAGAATAGATATCATCGACAACTTTCAAAATAAATGTTGTGAAGTTGGACTGAATTTGGTAAATTGCATGAGCATAGGTACAATGGTGCACATTCTATCACGGAAAACATGAAGAGTTTATTGCACAGATAAAAATATTAACATATACAAATGTTCTCATCTCATTTCATTGTATCTTGCATCAGCAAAATCTATGTGCTAAAGCTACTATTTTTAGTGATTTTTGCTATCATAAGCAAAAAGTAAATAAATAAATGAAACTGTAGAAAACACTTTAACTGGCTTCAAATTATTCCTCTGATCTGTAGCAACCAAAACAGCATGGTACTGGCATGAAAAGAGACACGTAGACTAAAGTAAGAGAACAGACAACCCAGAAATAAATGCAGAGATTTATGTTAAACTTATCTTTAACAAAGTTGCAAAGAACATACAGCAGGGAAAGGACAGCCTCTTCAGTAATTAGTGCTGAGAAAACTGAACATTTTGCACCAAGTTATAAATATTGTTAGCTATTCATCCAATTGCAGCATGAGACCATTAGTCTAATAACGTGCTAAATTTGGAACAATGAGGTATTCAGTGTGGATTTTCCATCTCATTCTAAAGTGTGTTGGCTATCACAGTGACACATATTAGCCAAAATTTTATCTCTGTCAGAACAGATAGTTAAATTTTATGAAGAACAGAGTAAGCCATGTGAATTATTGAAGGAAGATTTCTATAGGAATGTAGTATTTGTGTGTTATAACTTGTCAAATAAAAATGACTTTAAGATTTCTTTGCAAGGTAAAGCTAAGTCTATGTATGATATGTGGCAAAAATATGCAAGCATTTGGGGGGAAAAAGCTATCTTTTCTCAAGACACTTCTTCAAAACGAAATTTTGGATGAACATTTTCCACAGTTAGCAAAAGTCATTGATGAGCAGGATGATATATGCGAATCATTTGAAGAATACACAGCTGTTATAGACCTAGTTATTGGAGAATACAATGAGAGGTTCACTGACTTTGAGAATCATTGCATCACACTAAGATTAGCATTTTAGCCTCACTTAGTTGATATCACCAAGGCACCTAAAGAAGTACAGATGGAATTGATTGAGCTCTCAGTAAATGACATTTTAAAGTCATGGGTAAAGCTAAGTAAGATCCAGTTGAGATATGGATAAATGCAATAGAATACCCACAACTCTAGCAACATGACTGAAAAATTCTTTCTTGCTTTTCAACCACTTATTGCTGGGAATGTACATTCTCCTACCTAACCCAAATCACGATGCCCTTAAGGTCACAAATGACTGATACTCATCTATACGATCAAGTGAAACTGTGGACCCCATGCTTCAATCAAATATACAAATGTCTTCCAACAAAAAGCAGATACAATGAAGTCCTTATAACATTAGTTAAACTTAAAATTAGCAAATGTTTTCATTCTTTCAAAGTAAGTACATAGTAGTTAGATTTTTTATAAAATAACATACATTTTTAAGTATATCTAATTGAAATTTCTTGAATGTGGCCTTATTTAATTACAGCTGCATTAATGCAGCCTTCTAACATGAAAATGTTCCCCACCCCTGGTATGGACATTTTAACAATATTGATCCTTCCAATCCAGGAGCATGGAGTATCTTTACATTTATTTATTTAGCATCCACTCCAATTTCTGTCATGAAGGTTTTGTTGTTTTCATTATAGACATCTTTCACTTCTTTGGTTAAGTTTATTCATAGGTAATTAATTTTATTATTAGCTATTGCAAATGGGATTACTTTCTTGGTCTCTCTTTCAGATAGTTTACTATTGGCATGTAGAAACGGTACTGATTTTTGTATGATTTTTTATCCTGCAACTCTACTAAATTTTTTATCATTTCAAATAGTATTTTTTTTTTGGTAAGGACTCTTTGGATTTCTCTAGATACAAAATTATGTCATCTGCCAGCAAGTAAAATTTGAGTTCTTGCTTTACAATTTGGATGCCTTTTAAATATTTTTTATTTCAACATATTAAGGGGGAACAAATGTTTTTGTTACCTGGCATGAGTCTGGGCTATAAATGTGGCCATTAAACGAATGGGGTTGATTGTAAGTGTTAACTGGGTTTTTACCCCTCCTATCCTCCCTCTTCAGCACTGCTTGGTTTCCAAGAACTTTTACATCCCTCTTGTGCATCGATTGGATAGTTCTAATGTATTTTTTTAGGAGTTTAATTTTTTATTTGTTAAATGTTTTTCTGATTACAGAAACAATTAAACATGATTTTGGAAACAAAAATAATTGCAAAAATAGGAAAGAAATATCACTTAATTCAACAAACCAAAGATTATATTTAACAAACTATAAACTTGTATACTTACTCTTTGTTGCTACATATATATAATTTTTCTTTGCAAAAACTGAATTTATTTTAAACATGGTTCTCTTATTTTTTATTTATATTCAGTGAGCAAAGCATCTTTATTTACTTATTTATTATTTCATTTATTACAAGGGTACAAATTTTTTGGTTACATGGATTGCTTTTGTATTTTTTGGGTCAAGGTTATAAGTGTGCCCATGATAGAGATAGTTTACACTGTACTCATTAGGTATGATTTCACCTATCCACTCCTCCCCCCATCTGCATGATATCTGTTGAGTTTTACTTCCATCTGCACACATGAGTGCTGATCTATTAGGTCCAAATTAATAGTGAGTGCATGTGGTATTTGTTTTTTCCATTCTTGAGATATTTTACTTGGGGGAATGGTCTCCAGTTCCTTCCAGATCGTTGCTAAAGGTATTAATTGATTTTTTTTACAGCTGAGTAGTACTCTATGGTATACATATACTATATTTTATTAATCCACTCATGAATTGATGGGCATGGGTTGATTCCACATTTTTGTGATTTAGAATTGTGCTATAATATACATTCATTTTTAAAAATTTCAGCATATTATGGGGGTACAAATATTTAGGTTATGTGTGTTGCCTTCCTTCCAATCCACCCCCCCTCAGAGTCAGAGCTTCAAGTGTGTCCATCCCCCAGATGGTGCACATCACACTCATTATGTATGTATATACCCATCCCATCCTCTTCCCTCCCATCCGCCCGATGCCTGATAAATGTTATTCCTATATGTCCACTTAGGTGTTGATTGGTGAAACCAATTTGCTGGTGAGTATATGTGGTGCTTATTTTTCCATTGTTGAGATAACTTCACTTAGTAGAATGGATTCCAGCTCTATCCAGGAAATCAAATGCAAGTGTATTTTTGATAAAATTACTTTCTTTCCTTTGGGAAAATACCCAATAGTGGGGTTGCTGGATCAAATGGTAGGTCTATTTTTAGTTCTATTAGTAATCTCCATATTATTTCCCATACCGGTTGCACTACTTTGCTGCCCAACAGCAGTGTCTAAGTATTCCTTTCTCTTCACATTAATGGCAGCCTCTATTGTTTTGGAACTTTTTTACAAAAACAATTCTACTGGGTTTATGTGATATCTCATTGTGGTTTTGGTTTACATTTCTCTGACAATTAGTGATGTTGAGCATTTTTTACATGCATGATGGCCATTTGTCTATCTTATTTTGAAAACTTCTGGTCATGTCTTTTGCCCACTTTTTCATGGGGTTCTTTGATTTCTTCTTGCTGATTTGCTGGAGGTTTTTGTAGATTATGGTTATAAGTACTTTATTGGATATATAGCATGTAAATATACTCTGTCATTCTGTAGGTTGTCTATTTTCTCTGTTGATTGTTTACTTGGCTGCACAGAAGCTTTTTAAATTATTCAATCCCTATTTATTTATTTTTGTTGCTGATTTGCTTGCCATCGAGGTCCTGTTCAAACATTCTTTACCTAGGCTAATATCTAGAAGAGTTTTTCCAACATTTTCTTCTAGAATTCTTATGGTTTCATGTATTAGATTTAAGTCTGTTATCCATCTTGAATTTATTTTTGTCAGTGGTGAATGATATGGGTCCTGTTTCAATATTTTACATTTGGCTATTCAATTTTTCTAGCACCATTTATTGAATAAGGATTCTTTTCCCCAGTATGCATTACTATTTACTTTGTCAAGGATCAGATGGCAATATGTGGATGGTTTTATATCTGGTTTCTCTGTTCTGTTCCATTGGCTTATGTCACTATTTTTGCACCAGTCCCAAGCTGTTTTCATCATGATAGCCTTGCAGTATAGCTTAAAGATTCATAAAGTGATGTTTCCATATTTGTTCCTTTTGCTTAAGGTTTCTTTGTCTATTCAGGCCCTTTTCTGGTTCCAAACGAAGTGTGTACTATTTTTTTCTTGATCTGTGGAAGATGACATTGGTATTTTGATGGGGATTGCATTGAATCTGTAGATCACTTTGAGTAGTATGGACATTTTAACAATGGTGATTCTGCAGATTCATGAGCATGATATGTTTTCACATTTGTGTATGTCATTTGCAATTTTTTTCTTTCCTGATTTGTAGTTCTTTTTGTAGAGCTCTTTTACCTCCTTGGTAAAATATATTCCAATGTATTATATTTTCTTTCTAGCCCTTGTGGAAGTTACTGAGTGTTTAATTTGATTCTCAACTTGACTGCTGTTGGTGTATAGGAATGCTACTGATTTGTGTACATTGATTCTATATTCTGAGACTTTGCTGAATTTATTTATCAATTACAAGAGTCTCTTGGCAGAATCATTGCAGTTTTCTATGTATAAGATCATATTATGAGCAAAAAGTGATAAGTTTTATCTCTTCTTTCCCCATTTGGATACACTTCTTTTCCGTCTCTTGCCTGATTGCCCTGTCTAGGACTTCCAGCACTATATTGAATAGAAGTAGTGACAGTGGCAACCTTGCCTTGTCACAGTTCTTAGTGGGAATGCTTTAATCTTTTCACCATTCAGTATGATGTTGGTTATGGGTTTGTTGTATGTGGCTTCTATAATATTGAGGAATGTTCCATTGATGCCTATTTTGTTAAGAATTTTATCATAAAAGTCTGCTGAATTTTGTCAAATACTTTCTTCTGCATCTATTGAGATGATCATATGATCTATGTTTTTGCTTCTGTTTATGTGATGAATCACATTTATTAATTTACACATATTGAACAATCCTTGCATTCCTGGGATGAATCCCACTAGGTCATGGTGGATTTTTTTTTTTTATGTTCTGCTCAATTCAGTATTCTAGAATTTTATTGAGTATGCATCTATATTCGTGAGGGATATTGGTCTATAGTTTTCTTTTATTGTTCTGTTTCTTCCTGGTTTTGGTATCAAAGTGATTCTGGCTTCATAGAAGAGTTTGGGAGGAATCCTTCCTTCTCAGTGTTATGAAATAACTTCTGTGCTATGGGGACCAATTCTTCTTTGTAGATCTGATAAAATAAGACCATGTTAGTTCTAATTTGTTAGAGAGTACATGTGGTGTTTATTTTTCCATTCTTGAGATAATTCACTTAGGATGATGGTCTCTAATTCCTTCCAAATTGTTGCAAAATACATTAATTTGTCCTTTTTTATGGCTGAGTAGTACTTAATCGTCTACATATACCACACACTTTATTTTTTTTTACATGTCTGATTGCTCTAGCTAGAACTTCCACTGCAGTGTAGAATAGCAGTGGTGAAAGGGATCATGCTTGTCTTTTTCCAGATCTTAGAGGAAAGGCTTTCAGTATTTTTTTTCAATTCAGTATGATAGTAGCTGTGGGTCTGTCATATATGGCTTTTATCATACTGAGGTAAATTTCTTCAATACTTAGTATTTTGAGAGTTTTTTCCAGGAAGTGATGCTGAATTTTATCAAATACTCTTTCAGCAACAATTGCAATGGTCATATGTTTTTTTTTTTCTTTTGTTCTGTGGCTATGATGTATCACATTTATTGATTTGCTTATGTTGAACTATTCTTGCATCCCTGGGATGAATCTTACTTGATCTTGATGAATAATCTTTTTAATGTGTTGTGGGATTTATTTTGCTATTATTTTGTTGAGGATTTTTCATTTATGTTCAATAGAGATTTAGTCTATAATTTTCTTCTTTTCTTGTGTTTTTGTCTGATTTGGGTATCAGGATGATACAGGATTCATAGAATGAGTCTGGGAGTACTCCTTCCTCAATTTTGGGGAATAATTTAAGTAGGATTGGTATGATTTCTTCTTCAGATGCTTGGTAGAATTCAGCGATTAGGCCACTGGGTCCTGCGTTTTCGTATGATGGGAGATTTTTATTATTGTTCTATCATGTAAGTTGTTACTGTTTTATTCAGATTTTGGATTTCTTATTGGTTCAATCTTATTTTCTTTTACCAAATTTGGATTTGGGTTTCTCTTGTTTTTCTAGTTCTCTGAGATGCATTGTTAGGTTTTTTGCGAAGCTTTTCTACTTTTCTGACTTAGGAACTTATTGCTATAAACTTTCCTCTTATTACTGCTTTTTCTGTATTGCATAGTTTTGATATATTTGATATATTTTATTTTCACTTTTATTTGTTTCAAGAATTTTTAAATTTCTTTCCTAATCTCTCCATTGACCCACTGGTTATTAAGAAATGTGTTGCTTAATTTTCATATGGTTGCATAATTTTTCAATGTTCCCCTTTTTATTGATTTATAGTTTTATTCCATTATGGCCAGAATAAATGCTTGGTATGATTTCAATGTCTTTGAATTTTTTAAGACTTGTTTTGTGGCCTAACAAATGGGCTCCCCTGGAGAATAATTCTTGAGCTGAGGAGAGGATGTGTATTCTGCAGCTATTCAAACAAATGTTCTATAAATATCTATTGTGACATTTGTTCTCTAGAGCAGATTAAGTTCAATGTTTCTTTGTTGATTGTCTGTATTTATGAACTGGCCAATGCTGAAAGTGTAATTTTGAGGTTTCCAATGAATATTGTATTGGGGTTTCTTTCTCTTTTAATCTCTGACAATATTTGCTTTATATATTTGGGTGATCTGATGTTGGATGTATGTATATTTAGAATTGTTATATCTTCTCTCAGTATTGACAACTTTATCATTATATAATGACGTTCTTTGCCTCTTTTTACAGTTTTTTTCTTAAAATCTATTTTATCTGATATAAGAAGACCTAATCCTGCTCATTTTTGGTTTCCATTTGCATAGAATATTCTTTTTTATCCATTTATTTTCAGACTATATCTGTCTTTATAGGTGAAGTGGGTTTCTTCCAGACAACATAAAGTAGGCTCTTATTCTTTTATCCATTTGGCCACTTTGTGTCTTATAGGAGAGTTTAGTCTATTTATTTTCAATGTTATTATTGATAGGTAAGGACTTACTTCTGCCATGTTGTTATTTGACTTCTGGTTGCTTATAGTGCTATCATTCTTTTTTCATTCCTTTCTGTCTTTCTTTGTTAGAAATGATTTTCTCTGGTAGTGTGATTTAATTTATTACTTTTTATTGCTTTGTGTATGTGTTGTGGTTTTTTTCATATTTGAAATTACCATTAAGTTTAAAAAATCATTTATAACCAATTATTTTAAACATATAAGAACTTATCTTTACATACAAATAAATGAGTGAAGAGAAATCTAAAAAATATTGTACATTTTAACTCCATCCCCTCCCACTTTTTAACTTTATGTTGTTTCCAATGATATCTTCTTATGTGGATAATATATCTCTGAAAAAGTTGTGATAGTTATTATTTTTGTTAGGTTTGTATTTTTGTCTTCCTTCTCAAGATACAAGTGGTTTATACACCCATATTACAGCAATAAAGGGCTCTATATTTGGGTGGTTACTGCCACCAGTGAATTTAATACCCTCAGATGATTTCTTATTATTCATTAATGACCTACTCTTTCAGATTTAAGAACTACATTTAGCATTTTTTGTTTAGGCCAGTCCTACAAAAAATTTTAAGTGAGTCCTACACTTAGAAGCAAAAGGATGCTATGTACCATCATAGAAAAACACAGAAGTATAAAATTCACTGGTAGGCCAGGCATGGTGGCCCACGCCTGTAATCCTAGCACTCTGGGAGGCAGAGGCGGGTGGATCACTCAAGGTCAGGAATTTGAAAACAATCTGAGCAAGAGTGAGACCCCGTCTCTACTAAAAATAGAAAGAAATTATCCAGACAAATAAAAATATATAGAAAAAATTAGCTGGGCATGGTGGTGTGTGCCTATAGTCCCAGCTACTCAGGAGGCTGAGGCAGGAGGATCGCTTGAGCCCAGGAGTTAGAGGTTGCTGTGAGCTAGGCTGATGCCATGGCACTCTAGCCCAGGCAACAGAATGAGACTCTGTCAAAAACAAACAAACAAAAAAAACCTAACTTGCAGAGCAAGCACACAAGCAAGAAAGAGAAGGGACTGAAATGTTACTGCTACAGATAACCACCAAAACTCAGTGATAACCAATAATAAACAGAGAGAAAGAAACAACGGAGATACAAAACAACAAAAAACAATTAATAAAATCACAGGAGTAAGTCCTCACATATCAATAATCACCTTGAATGTAAATGGATTACATTTTACACTTAAAATACATAGACTGGCTGAACAGCTATAAGAATGTGGCCCAACTATATGCTGACTACCAAAGAAAATCACCTGTAAAAGCACATAAATAGTAAAAGTAAAAGGATGGAAAAATATATTCTATACAAACAAAAAACCAAAAGCAAGCCACGGTAGCTGTACATACATCAGATAAAACAGATTTTAAGTCAAAATCAGTAAAAAGAGACAAACAAAGTTATTATTCAATGACAAAAGGATCAATTCAGCAATAGGATAAAGCAGTTCTAAATATATATGCAGGCAGTATTGGAACACCCATAAATAGAAAGCAAATATAAAATTAGACTTAAAGGGAGAGATAGACTCCAATAAAATAATAGATGGGGAATTCAATAGCCCACTCTCAATATGAGACAGGTTATCTACACAGACAGTTAAGCAAGATACCTTCTATTTAAAATGCACTTTAGAACAAATAGACATAACAGATATTTAGTGAATATTTTACTCAATACCTGCAGAATACACATTATTTTCCTCAACACATGGAACATTCTCCAGGATAGACTACATGTTAGGTCACAAAAGAAGTCTCAACAATTTTTTTAAATCAAAATTGTAACAATTATCTTCTCAGAAAACAATGGAATAAAAATAGAAATCAATAACAACTGAAACTTAAGAAATGTAGAAATACATGGAAATTAAACAACATACTATGGATTGACTACTGGATAAAATGAATAAACTGGGAAAAAATTTTAAAAAATATTACTGAAGCAATTTAAAATAGAAACACAACATACCAAAACCTACAAGATACAGAAAAATGCAGTGCTAAAAGAAAAGCTTATAGCAATAAATGCATACATCAAAAAAGTAGAATGATGTCAAATAAAAAATCTAATCATGTACCCCAAGGAATAAGAAAATGAAGAACATATGAAATTCAAAAATAGCAGAAGGAAATAAATAAGATCACAGCAGAAATAAATGAAATAGAAACTGAAAAACACAAAATAAAGATTTAACAAAATGAAAAGTTGGTTTTTAAAAAGATAAATAAAATTGATAAACCACTACCTAGACCAACCATAAAAAAGGGAGAACACCCAAATAAGCAAAATGAGAAATAATAATAACAAAATACATTACAACTGAAACCACAGAAATACAAAATATCATCAGAGACTATTGCAAATAGCTTTATACCAACAAACTGGAAAACATAGAGGAAATGTATAAATTTCAGGACACATACAACTTACCAAAACTGATTCAGGAAGAAATAGAAAACCTGAACACATAGTAAGGAGACTGAATCAATAAAAAAAAAATCTCCAAACAAAAAAAAATCCCTGGACTGAATCACTATGGCTTTATTGCCAAATTCTACCAAATATACAAAGCAGAACTAATACCAATTTTCCCCATCCTATTCCAAAAAAAATTGAAGAGGAATTAATTTTATGTAACTCATTCTATGAGACCCACATTACCCTTATACCAAAGCCAGAGAAAGATACAACAAAAAAGCAAAGTACAGGTCAATATCCTTGGTGAACACAAATAAAAAACCCTCAACAACATGCTAGTAAATGGAATCCAACAGCACCTCAAAATGGCAATGCCCCATGATAAAGTGATATTGATCCCAGGGATGCAAGGATGCTTTAAACATACATAAAATCAATAGTAGGATACATCATATCAACAGAATCAAGAATAAAAACCACATAATTATCTCAATTGATGCAGAAAAAAGCATTAGATAAATTTCAACATCTCTTCATGTTAAAAACTCACAACAAACTTGGTATAGAAATAACGTACCTTAACATAATGATGGCCATATTTGACAGACACATAGCTAACATTATACTTAATGGAGAAAAGCTTTCAGCTTGCTCTACTTGCACAGGCACAGCCCCTCATAATGGCCAATGCAATCATTGGAACCTCGGACGGAGTAAGATGGTGGATGAGAAAAACCGCCAGCCAGAGTGTCTATGCAAAAAAGACAGATTTTAGAAGAAGGCAGAAAAAATAAGCAAGCAGACAAGCATACATGAGATGAGGGTTGGAAGGAGAGGTACTGGAGACTATGGAGACTCCATGGGTGGAGGTTGCTGAGGAGAAGTGGAAGAAGAGAGCTCCCAAGAATCTTAGAGATCAGTGACAAGGGTAGAAGGAGTGGTTAACTTTCCCCTCCCTTGCAACTTGGATTGCTGGTGGGCTCCCCAGCAGTTGGAGAGACCTGTGGACACCAGCCCAGAGACAGCCACTGCCAGTGAGTGGTGAACCTGTTACAGATGCAGCACCAGGCTCCCAACTCCCTTGGGGCACCTCCCTTTGCACAGACTGGAGCTGCTCGGCAGGCGCCATAATGCTACACGCTCCCCTCCTCCTTCCCTATCCACGGCTGCCAAGAGAGACAATATAGCCACCAGCCGGAGGCATCCCCAGGGAATGGGACCTTTCCTTGTGGGACCCTACAGCTGACTGTGGGGTACTCAGATAGTGAGCTCCCTACCCACCAGCCCTCCCAGGTGCTGCTGGCCTGGTGAATCCAGGACAACGGGGTAGATCCTCAGGCTGAGAGACATTGACACAGCTTGGGCAACCCAGGGGTGAATTAGGACCAGCTCTCCTCTCCCAGGTGGTGTCAGGGATGGAATTCAGGGGCCCAGAGGTTAGGCTTGCAGACCAGATCCCATGCACCCAGGTCTTGCATTGCCCTGGGGCACAGAAGGGATACTCGTGAATGAGACTACTAAGGTGTGTGTGCCCTCAGGGGTGGATCAATTTGCTTGAAGGCAACCCTCCTCCCAAGAGAGGATTGTGTGCCCAGCCCAGGCTGCAATCCTGAACAGGGAACTTCCTGGACCACATCACAGCAAGGGGAGATCCGCTGGTGTGATGTCCTGCCTGTTGGTAGACACCCAGGAGAAGCAGTGGAGTAGAGGAGGGTGGAAAGGAGTGAGGATTGCTCTAGACTGCAGGTCTCAGACAGTCCCACCCCACACACAGACTTTCCGGCTGAGTGGGGCCATTCCAGCCCCTCCCTGACAGCTTTGCCCAGAAGCAGAAACAGAATTTTGACACCTGATAACAGCATTTGTGGTGCTTGAGGGCAGAGTTACACAACCCAGCTCTGCCCAGACACACTCCCAGACCAGCCCTCACTGAGGAGGAGAATAAAGACACTCCTGGAAGTCCCAGGCTCCACCCACCACCTGAGGCACCAGACTACCTCTCCAGAGGAACAAGAGCTGGTTACAGGGCCCAAAAACAACAGTGTAGCCTGCCCTTCATAGCAAGAACCACCTACTGACAGGGAGGTCATTCAGCACTCACGTTTACTTCATCTGCTGACTCATCATACATGGTGTGGTCGAATCTCACCCACAAACACCACCTACTGGCTCAGAGACTAAACAGGACATCTCATTATCCAAATGAAAATCTAAAGGTAAGAAGCAACAACTGATCCAGATGGAAGAAATCAGTGATAGAACTCTGGAAGTAAGAAGACTCAAATGGAAAGCAAACCCCCAAAGAGGAACACCAGCCCATTAGAAATGGACACCAACCAAAATCAGAACACTAAAATGACAGAAGAAGAAATTCGAACATGGACCATAAGAAAATTCAATAACTTGCAAGAAAAAACGGATAAACAACACAAAGAAACCACAAAATAATCCAGGACCTGGAAGAAAAATTCACTAAGGAAATTGAAATAATAAAGAAAAATCAAAATGAACTCCTGGAAATGAAGAATCTATTCAGAGAACTACGTTTTGTAGTGGAAAGAGTGGAAAGCCTCAAGAACAGGGTAGATCAAACAGAATAAAGAATCTCAGAGACTGAAGTTAACACCTTAGAATTAAATAAGTTAACCAAAGAGATAGAGCAGAGAAACAAGAGAAAAGAGCAAAGCCTACAAGATGTGGGATTATGTGAAGAAACATAATGTGAGGTTTTAGGGATACAAGATGGGGAAGAAGAAAACATTCAAGGGTTGGATAAGCTATATGAAGATATAATAGAGGATAATCTCCCAGGCCTTGCTAAAAATCTTGATATACAAGTTCAAGAAGTTCAAAGGACCCCTGAAGATTCAATGCAAACAGGAAGACATCAAGACATGCAGTCATCAGACTGACCAAAATATCAACTAAAGAGAACTTTCTACAAGATGTAAGATGAAAGAAGCAAGTAACATACAAAGGAAAGCCAATCCAAATAACGCCAGATTTCTCTACTGAGACCTTAGAAGTAAGGAGAGACTGAGGTCCCATTCTCACTCTTCTGAAACAGAATAATGCCCTGCCTAGAATCTTGTACCCTGCAAAATAAGTTTTGCATACAAAGGAGAAATAAAGACATTCTCAGATAAGCAAGAAGGAGGTAATTCACCAAGACAAGACAAAGCCCTTCAAGAATTACTCAAAGCAGTGTTACCCACAATTCAGCACAATAATCACTCATGAATATAAATCCACTCAAAAGCTAAAGATCAAGGGCCAGATACCACAATGGCTCAAGAGAGAAAACAAAGCAAAAAAGTTCAACCCAACACAATGAACAAAATCTGCCCAACTTATCAGTTATCTCAATAAATGTGAATGGCCTAAACTCCCCACTCAAGAGAAATAGACTGGCTGAACGGATAAAAAAAAATACAAGCCAAGTATCTGCTGCCTTCAGGAAACACAACTAACCCTGCAAGGACGCATTTAGTCTAAAGGTAAACAGGTGGAGAAGAATATTTCAAGGAATTGGAAGGCAAAAGACTGCTGGCGTGGTGGTGTTGATTTCAGAAAACTTAGATTTTAAATCAACAATAGTAATAAAAGACAAAGAGGGCCACTGTATAATGGTGAAGGGTACAGTTCAACTAGAAGACATAACAATTTTAAATATGTATGCATCCAACTTAGGTGCACCCAGATGCATAAAGCAAACTCCACTTGATCTAAATAAATGGATAAAGAACAACACCATAACAGCCAGAGACTTTAGCCTCCTGCTGACAAGACAAGACAGATCCTCCAAAAAGAAAATTAAAAAAGAAATAATGGACTTAAACAGAACTCTAGAAGAAATGGGCCTGACTGACATTTACAAGACATTCTACCCCAAAACTACTGAATACACATTCTTCTCAATGCTCATGGTACATTCTATAAGATTGCCCATATCCCAGGACACAAAGCAAGTGTCAAACATCTTAAAAAACATAGAAATTATACTATGTATCTTCTCAGATCACAGTGTATTAAAAGTAGAAATCAACTTTAACATCAACTCTCGTTTCTACACAAAGACATGGAAACTAAACAACTTTCTGTTGAATGATCACTTCATTAATGAGAAAATAAAGATGGAAATCAAAAGATTCTTTGAACTAAATGACAAAGGAGATACAAGTTATCAAAACCTGTGGGACACAGCTAAAGCAGTCCTGAGAGGAACATTTATTTCTGTAAATGCCTATATCCAAAAGTTGAAAAGATCACAAATAGACAACCTAATGAATTGACTCAAAGAGCTGGAAAAAGAAGAACAGACGAACCCCAATCCTAGCAGAAGATGTGCAATCATTAAGACAAAATCATAACTAAATGAAATTGACAACAAGGAAACTTTACGGAAGATTAATAAAACTAAGAGTTGGTTTTTGAAACAATAAAAAAATTGACACACCTTTGGCTAGACTAAAGAAAAGCAGAAAATAAAAATTTCTAATAAGCTCCATCAGGAACAATGAAGAAGATATTACAATGGATGCCACGGAGATACAAGATATAATTTATGAATACTACAAAACCCTCTATGCACAGAAACTGGAAAATGTGGAGGAAATGGACAAATTCTTAGAAACCCCCAGGTTTCTAAGGCTCAACCAGGAAGAAATAAAATTCCTGGATGGACCAATATTCAGTACTGTAATTGAAACAGTAATAAAAACCCCTCCTAAAAAGAAAAGTCCTGGACCAGATGATTTCACACCTGAATTTTACCACACCTACAAAGAAGATCTGGTGCCTATCCTATAGAAATTATTCCACAACATTGAGAAGGATGGAATCCTTCCCAACACATTTTATGAAGTGAACATAACCCTGATACCAAAAGCAGGAAAGGATGCAACAAAGAAAGAAAACTACAGACCAAAATCCCTTATGAATATAGATGCAAAAATTCTCAACAAAATTCTAGCTAATCGAATCCAGGTGCTTATCAAGAAAATAAATCATCACAACCAAGTAGGCTTCATCCCAGGGATGCATGGATGGTTCAACATACACAAATCTATAAATGTAATTCACCATATAAACAGAGGCAAGAACAAGACCATATGATGCTCTCAATAGATGCAGACAAAGCATTTGACAAAATACAACACCCTTTTATGATAAGAACACTTAACAAAATAGGCAAAGACAAGACTTACCCAAAAATGATACAAGCCATATATGACAAACCCACAGCCAACATTGTACTGAATGGGAAAAAATGGAAAGCATTCCCACTTAGAACTGGAACTAGGCAAGTTTGCCCACTATCTCCACTTCTATTCAACATAGTGCTAGAATTCCATGCTATAGCAATCAGACAAGAGAGCGGAATTAAGGGCTTCCAAATGGGAGCAGAAGAGATCAAATTCTCAGTCTATGCTGATGATATGATATTATACCTAGAAAACCCCAAGAATTCAACAAAGAGACACCTTGAATTGATAAATGAATGCAGTAAATTCTCAGGATACAAAATCAATACACAGAAATCAGAGGCATTCATGTATGGCAACAACAGTAAAAGAGAGAACCAAATCAAAGACTCAATTCCCTTCAAAATAGCAACAAAGAAAATAAATTACCTAGGAATATATTTAACTAAGGAGGTAAAAGACCTCCACAGGGAGAACTGTGAAACACTGAAGAAGGAAATAGCAGAGGATGTAAACAGGTGGAAGAATATACCATAGTCATGGGTCAGCAGAATCAACATTGTTAAAATATCTATACCACCCAAAGTGACCTACAGAGTCAATACAAGTCCTATTAAAATACCATCATCATTTTTCACAGACATAGAAAAAATAATTTTACACTTTGTATGGAACCAAAGAAGACCCCGTATAGCAAAATCAATCCTAGGCAATAAAAACAAAATAGGAGGCATCAATTTACCAGACTTCAAACTATACTACACAAGGCTATAGTAATTAAAACAGCTTGGAATTGCTACAAGAACAGGGACATTGACCAGTGGAACAGAACAGAGAACCCAGATATAAAACCATCTTCATATAGCAAACTAATCTTCGACAAAGCAGACAAAAACATACACTGGGGAATAGAATCCTTATTTAATAAATGGTGCTGGGAAAACTGGATAGCCACATGTAGAAGACTGAAACAGGACCCACACCTTTCACCTCTCACAAAAATTGACTCACGTTGGGAAACAGACTTGAACCTTAGGTTTGAAACTATTAGAATCCTGGAGGAAAATGTTGGAAATACTCTTCTGGACATTGGCCTAAGCAAAGAATTTATGAAGAATACTCATAAGGAAATCACAGCAGCAACAAAAATAGACAAATGGGACCTGATAAAATTAAAAAGCTTCTGCGTAGCCAAAGAAACTGTCAAGAGTGCAAACAGACAACCCACAGAATGGGAAAAATTTTTCTCAAGTTACACATCAGAAAAAGGGCTGATAACTAGAATCTATTTAAAACTCAAGAAAATCTGCAAGGAAAAACCAAACAACCCTAATCAAAAAGTGGGCAAAGTACATGAACAGAAATTTTTCAAAAGAAGACAGAATACTGGCCAACAAAATATGAAAAAATGCTCAACATCTGTAATCATCAGGGAAATGCAAATCAAAACTGCAATGAGACATCACTTATCTCCAGTAAGAATGGCCTTTATCAAAAAGTCCCCAAACAATAAATGTTGGCATGGATGCGGAGAGATAGGAACACTTCTACACTGCTGGTGGGACTGCAAACTAATTCAGCCTCTTTGGAAAGCAATATGGAGACACCTTAAAGTGATACATGTAGATCTACCATTTGAGCCAGGTATTCCATTACTGGGCATATACCCAAAAGATCAAATGGCACTCTACAAAAGCGACACCTGCACTCGAATGTTTATAGCAGCACAATTCACAATTGCAAAGTTGTGGAAACAACCCAGGTGCCCATCAATACACGAGTGGATTAACAAAATGTGGTATATGTATACCATGGAGTACTATTCAGCTTTAAGAAACAATGGTGATATAGCAGCTCTTGTATATTCCTGGATATAGCTGGAACCCATTCTACTTAGTGAAGTATCTCAAGAATGGAAAAACAAGCACCACATGTACTCACCAGCAAATTGGTATTAACGGATCAACACCTAAGTGGACATGTAGGAATAACATTTGTTGGGTGTTGGGCGGGTTGGAGGGGGGAGGAGGGGATGGGCATATACAAACATAATGAGTAAGATGTGCAACGTATGGGGTGTGGTTATGCTTGAGGCTCTGCCTCGAGGGGGGAGAGGGGCACAGGGAATATATATAACCGTAATATTTGTACCCCCTAAACATGCTGAAATAAGAAAAAAAAAAGAGATACCATATAAATGGAATCATATAGTATGTGACTTCTTGAGATTGTCTTCTTTCATTCAGCATAATGACTTTGAGATCCACTCAAGTTGTATGAAGGTTTATTCCGTTTTATTATTATATTTTATTGTATGAATATACCAAGGTTTGTATCTCCCTTTACCCACTGACAGGCATTTCAGCAATTTCCAGTTGGCAAATATGAAAGGAACTATTGTAAGTACTTGTGTGCTGTTTTTTTTTTATGTGAACATAAATTTTCGTGTTGCTTGAGTGAATGTCAAGTAATGAAGACATGGGTAAGTGTGTGTCTAACTTTGTAAAATATTGCAAACAATTTTTCCAAAGTGACTGAACC
Source organism: Cheirogaleus major (assembly GCA_963574435.1). NCBI lineage: Eukaryota > Metazoa > Chordata > Mammalia > Primates > Cheirogaleidae > Cheirogaleus > Cheirogaleus major. The sequence continues at coordinate 26,180 of CAUYPO010076535.1, forward strand.
AGTCTATATTCCACTAGGTTTTCATGAAAGATTCAGTTGCTCTGTAGACTTGTCAACACCTGGTATTTTTAGTATTTTTCTCTTTAAATATTTTATTAGATGTATAGTAATAGTTTATTATAGTTTTAATTTTAATTTTTGTATTGCCTAATTATGTATTAATTTATATCATCTACTGGCTTTATTTATTCCCTTAGTGTCTTTTTTCAGAACAATTTTTAATTTTGTGAAGTCCAATTTATCATTTATTTTTATGAGTTATACTTTTCCTTTCATGTCTAAACCCTATTTGCCTAACCCCAGTTAGCAAATATATCTTCATATCTTTTCTTTTAAATATTTTATAATTTGGGGTTTTACATTCAGTTCTATGATTCATTCTGAGTTTATTTTATATAAAGTATGAGTTTTCCACAGAAATTCATTTTTCATAAATTCCAATAAATTCCAATTCATAAATGTCCAATTGCTCCAACACCATTTGTTGAAATTGTCTTTGGTCTTTGCACTTTTATCAAAAATAAATTGGCCACATTTGTGTGGGTCTATATTTGGGTTCTCTATACTTCCACCAGGGTATGATGTGTTTATCCTTTTGCCAATAACACACTTTCCTGATTTATAGTAAGTCTTAAAATCAAATAGTGTGATTCCTCCAATTTCATTTTTTCCCCAATATTCCTTTACTGCTTTAGTTTCTTTGAATTTCCATATGCATTTAAGAATTAGCTTGTGCAAATCTACAAAACAATCCAGTGGGAATTTTTATTATAATTAAGTTAAATCTGTAGATCAACTTGGGAAAAATTCACATCTTAACAAACTTGCATCATAAAATCCAGGAACTCAGTTAGCCCCTTCATTTATTTATGTCTTCCTTGATCTCTTTTATTAACGTTTTATAGTTTTCATAACAGAGGATTTATACAGATTGTTTTAGACTTACCTAATTATTTCATTTTTGGAGCTGTCGTAAATGTTAGTTTTTAAAATGTTGAAGTGGTACAAGTAGATGTACCATTTGATCCAGCAATCCCATTACTGGGCATCTACCCAAAAGAACAAAAGACATTCTATAAAAAAGACACCAGCACTCGAATGTTTATAGCAGCACAATTCACAGTTGCAAAGATGTAAAAACAACCCAAGTGCCCATCAATACATGGGTGGATTAATAAAATGTGGTATATGTATACCATGGAGTACTATTCAGCTAGAAGAAACAACGGTGATATAGCACCTTTTGTATATTCCTGGATGGAGCCGGAACCCATTCTACTAAGTGAAGTATCCCAAGAATGGAAAAATAAGCACCACATGTACTCATCAGCAAATTGGTATTAACTGATAAACACCTAAGTGGACATATAGGAATAACATTTATCGGGCATTGGGCAGATGGGAGGGGGTGGAGGGGATGGGTATATACATACATAATGAGTGTGATGTGCACCATCTGGGGGATGGACACGCTTGAAGCTCTGACTCCTGGGGGAAGGAGGGGAAAGGCAACACACGTAACCTAAACATTTGGACCCCCATAATATGCTGAAATTAAAAAATGTTGTTATTTAATTATTTATTGCTAATTTATGCAAGTATAATTTCTTTTTTGTCTATAGATCTACATCTCAAAACTTTTCTAAACTTACCTATATGTATAGTGAATTTTTGTAAATTCTTTGGGATTTTTTTTGGGGGGGTGATGTAATTATAACATTACTTGCAAACAGAGATAACTTCTTTTTTTTATTTTTAGTTTTTTTCTTTTTGTACAGTCTGGGACTTCCAGTATAATACAAAATAGGGATGTTAAGAATGGATATGCATACCTTGTTCCTATTTATGGGGAAGGGGAAGAGTTGCATTGTCTTTCACTATTCAGTATAATGTTAACTGTAATTGTTTCTATTGCCATGTTTTGTTTTGTTTTGTCATATCTTTTTGCAGGTAGAACATTTCTTTTCTAACTGTGTGGAGAATTTTTATCGTTGAGGTATTGTGAATTTTATTATTTTTTCTGCATTAATTGATACAGGGATTTTTCTTCTGTAGGCCATTAAAATAATATATTGCCATGAAACCAACCTTGCCTTACTAATATAAACCCGACTTCACCACCATGTATTTTACATATACATATATAGTATGTATTTTACATATACATATATATTATATGTATTTTACATGTAATATATATATTTCCATATCTGTGCTGTTTTAGCTATATTCAATAAAATTTTATATGTTGTATTTCCACCTTCATGAGATCAAAACATTTATTAATATACATTAAAAATTCTTTGTTAACCCACGGATTATTTAGGATGCTGATTTATTTCTGGTTATATGAAGCTGTTTCTATTATCATTCTGGTGTTGACTTCCAGTTAAATTTCATTAAATCCAGAGAACATTCTTTGTATGATTTAGATTATTTTCAGTTTATAATAGTTTTTTTCTACAACATTGAATATTGTCTATCTATGAGAATGTTATGCAAGCATTTGAAAAGAATTTATATTTTACTCTTGTTGATTAGAGTGTTTCATAAACATAAATCAGTCCAAGTGGGTGATATTTTTATTGATTCTTCTCTATTCTTGTTGATTTTCTGTCCATTAGTTCTATGAATTAAAAGAGGAGTGTTGAAGGCTCCAGATATTAATATATTCATGGATTTGTTTATTTCTTCTTTCAAGGTTTTTTGTTGTTGTTGTTGGTGGTGGTGGTAAAGGGCGATTTATTGGAGAACTTACAGATGGAAGCATGGTCTTGGGCAACTGCAAGACAGGTAAATCTTGATCCTGTTACTCCCAGACCCAGGAATTATATGCTGTAGAGAAAGGAGATACATGTTCTACAGAGGCAATTAATGGCCACCCTCCAGAACAGGCGAGAAGGCTATGTGCATCATAGCCTGTAATTTGTGCAATAACATAAAGGTTGACATGTTCTTACACTAGGGCGATAAATAATAAGGCAGGAATCAGGAGGCATTCCTGGGACTGGGATTAATCAGAAGTCAACATAGCAGATTAACATCCAAGACAGAGTCACTTCTGTTTCCACAGAGGGCAGTAGCCCTTTGTAGCCACCTCAAATTTCAAGCTTCAGTGACATTTCAGAAATCTTAGGAAGTATTTAAATGTAAATGGGAAGAAATATAGGTTTTGGCATTCCTAAGTGTGTAGCAGGTCTTTCTGGATTCTAGTAGAAATCTTAATTTTATGGCCGTGCGCGTTGGCACATGCTTTTAATCCCAGCAATTTGGGAGGCTTAGGTGGGAGGATTGCTTGAGGCCAGAAGTTTGAGACTAGCCTGAGCAAGAGCCAGACCCTATCTCTATGAAAAACTAGAAAAATTTGTCAGGCATGGTGATTTGTGCCTATAATCCCAGATACTCAGGAGGCTGAAGCAGGAGGGTTGCTTGAGCCCAAGAGTTTGAGGTTGCTGTGAGCTGTGATGACAGCACTGCACTCTACCTAGGTGACAAAGTGAGAGCCTCTCTCTCTCTCTCTCTCTCTATATATATATATATATATACACACACACAAATACCTATTAAAATCTTAATTTAAATTTTCAACATTTCACTTTTGTTCAAACACGATGCTGCAGATATTTCTACCAGCCATGAGCATGAATTAGTAAGGTTTGATGGATAACAAGCAATCTCCACTAATTTGCATAGGTGGAAATGGACCTGAAGATCATTCATCCATTCCCCAAATATTTGTAGATGGACAATTGTGTTGTGTCAAACTAAATGCCAGCATAACAAAGTCCTGGCTGTTAAGGAGCTATAGTAACCAAACCAGCATGGAACTTGTATAAGAACGGAGAGAGATATAGACCTTTGGAATAGGACAGAGATCCCAGATATAAAACCACCCTCATACTGTCATCTAATCTTCGACAAAGCAGGCAAAAATATACACTGGGGAAAAGAATCTCTATTCAATAAGTGGTGCTGGGAAAACTGGATATCCACATGCATAAGATTGAAACTAGATCCCTACCTCTCACCTCTCACAAAAATCAACTCACAATGGATAACAGACTTAAACCAAAGGCATGAAACCTTAAGAATTCTGGAAGAAAATGTGGGGAAGACTCTTTCAGACATTGGCCTATGGAAATAATTTATGAAGAAGACCCCCAAACCAATCACAGCAAAAACAAAAAATAAACAAATGGGACATGACCAAATAAAAAAAGCTTCTCTCCAGCCAAAGAAACTATCATTAGGGCAAATAGACAACGTACAGAATGGGAGAAAGTATTTGCTTTCTACACATCTGATAAAGAGCTGACAACAAGAATGTATACAAAACTTAAGAAAATCAACAAGAAAAAATCAAACAACCCCATCAATAAATGGGCAAAGACATGAACAGAAACTTTGTAAAAGAAGACAGAGTAATGCCCAGCAAACATATAAAAAAGTGCTCAATATCTCTAATCATTAGGGAAATGCAAATCAAAACTACAATGAGATATCACCTAACTCCAGTGAGAATGGTCCTTATCAAAAAGTCCCAAAACAGCAAATACTGCCATGAATGTGGAGAGATTGGAACACCCTTCCACTGCTAGTGGGACTGCAAATGAGTTCAATCCTTGTGAAAAGTAATTTGGAGATAGCTCAAAGAGTTAAAAATATAAATACCATTTGATCCAGCAATCCCACTACTGGGCATCTATCCAAAGGAAAAAAAAAAAGACATTCTATAATAAAGATATCTGCACTGAAATGTTCATGGTGGCACAATTCACAATTGCAAAAATGTGGAGGCAACCTAAGTGCCCATCAATACATGAGTGGATTAATAAAATGTGGTATATGTATATCATGGAATATTACTCAACTACAAAAAACAATGGTGATCTAACACCTCTTATATTATCCTGGATAGAGATTGAGCCCATCCCTCAAAGTCAGATATCACAAGGAGGGAAAAGCATGCACAACATATACTCACTATCAAATTGGTACTAACTGACCAACACTAAGGTGTTCTTTCAAGTTTTGCTTTCTGTATTTTATAATTTTTTGATACTGCATGCATTTAGAATTAGTGTGTCATCTTGGAAAATTGACTCATTTATCATTCATTTTTGTTGTTATGATTTACTTTCAGCAATTCATTTAGAACAGGTCTGCTGGTATGATATTCTCATACTTTAAAAAATCTTATTCCTTCATTCAAATTCATTCCTGAAGGGTATTTTTGCTTAAGATAGCATTCTGGTTTACAAGTCCTTTTCATCCTGATCTATTAAAATATTGCTTGACACTCTTCTTGTCTTCATGAGTTCTGATGAAAAACGCACAATTATTTTAATAATCATTTTTCCATAAGTAGTATATTGGGGTGTTGTAGCTGCTTTCAGAAATTTTCCTTGGTCTTTAATTTTCAGCTGTTTAAAGATGATGATGTTTTGGGTTGTGTTTTCTTCAGGGTATTCTGTTAGGGTTTTCTGAGCTTCTTGCATCTGTAGATTTATGTATTTTTTATTTTATTTATTTGCCAAATTTGAGAAGTTTTTAGCATATGCGTGTGTGTGTATATATATACACATATATAGATACACACATATACATATATATATATATATAATGTATCTCCTAATGCTTATACTCACACACACAGATACTCAAGTCATGTGACTGAAAGTTAGCAAAATAACAGAGAGGATGAGATTTAACTATTATTTTATATCACTGTATTTTAATGGATGATTATGATAAATCACAAACTAAAAATGTTCACAATTAATAAATTGGTTTTTTCCATAGTATACACATATATAGATTTTTTTATTTTAGAAAATCATGAATTTTGTTAACATAAATTCTTTTGAAAATAAAGTCAAATAAGACAAACATTTTTGTTGCTCTTTGCTTTTTAAAATTAAATTTGTTTTAGTCAAACTGCTTCAACAGATGCATTAGCAATTTTTGTTACTTTTACGAATGCCACTAAATTTCTCATGATGCACAATTTTATGCTTTCCCTGTTATCTAAAGGACTTACAATTAAAATACGTACAATATAATATATTTTTATAATGCTCTAAAATATTACATATATAGACTGGAGTATCTATATATCTTATTGATAATTGATAACTCATAACTCAAATTAAAGTGTCAAGAAGTTCAAAGATAGAAATGAACAAAAGAAATCATCCATGACTTTATTTCTGAGATTATATTGTCTTTTTTCTCAGACTTTGTCTACTTTATGAGCTTACCATGATTAAAAATAAAACAAGGAATCATAAACTTTTCATTAAATACAAGAAAAATGTACCCATGCTTTTTACATTTAATATTTCATCCTGTTCAGAGGAGAGACAAAGCAAGTCATATTAAATTTGCTGTGAGCTCAACCCTCTCAATCTCTGACATTCTTCATTTTACCAACAAAGACAAATGAAGGAACAGAAATTGTAACATAACATCGATCGTTTTATCACTGTCAACTGCAAACAAAATCATTTACTTAGAATATGTTTTTCAGAAATATTGTTTTATTATACTTTTTATGTTGCCTATTAATACCTAAAACTGCAAAAATGTTTTCTTAATATTAGAGTATCAATTAGGTGGGAAAAAACATTTATTTTTATGTTAATGAGATTTTAAATATTATTCTTGAAATCTTTCCCTACAGAATAAAATTTAATTAATCTAATGAATATTATTAGTATCCAGTTTTCATTTGAATGGTTACATATACTTCTTATTTTATCCAATGACCTTGCTATTTTATAGCTGATAAGGCATTTATAAAACTATTTATGGCTAAGAAATTGAAGGAGATAAAATTTCCATGTAAAATGTTCATATGGCTAAACATTCACTTCATTTCCCAGCTTTTATTTAAAGGCATTATAATAAAAAGAAACTCTAATCATTAAAATTTCACTATAATGATATTGAGTAAAAGCATTAAAAAAGATAGTTATATGAACTTACTTAAGCATTTAAAGAAGTTTACTTTCTGACATTAATAGAATATCAGGAATTTTTCTGTCACTTAAAATGTTATTTTAATCATTTAATTTAACTTAGATATCATATATAGACTCAAAAACCTTGAGAACAATTCAAGATATGAATAAATAAAATGAATATAAATATATGTGCATTTACATTTTATAGAATGTGAACAAAACTTTTCTTAATTGAATTTTCTCAGAATATAAAGATCTTGTTCATATCAATGGATTTTGATAAGTGTAGGTTCTATATATTCAATGTTGCTACCCTCTGTGAGCTCTTGTTTCTCTCTTTCTTTCTTACTAAATATTGATCTAGATATCTTTGTATATTTTAAAAATATAAGCTAATTGTAGCATATAGAATTTATAATCTAAAATATTTAATAATATGTTATATAGTTAATCTGTTTTTATGATACATACATATACCACAAAAATAAGCTGTTTTATTTAAATCTTAAAAGATAGGGAAACTATTGTTGACATATTTTAGGTCCTTCTTTTATGCTTTATATTTTCTAAGCTCAACATAGATTTTTTTCACATATCTATCTGTTTTTGTGAAGAGAGAAAGAAGGAAGAAAATCTCCAAGATGTCTGCTGTAGTGGCTTTGATGGTTGATATTTAAATATATCAGTTTGATTACTGAGGCACCCAATGTTCTCTCTTTCTTGTATGCATATGTTTTCAGGGTGACCTCTGCCTTGATTTTCATGGTTTTGCTTTACTCACTTCTCACTTGAATTTGAAGTCATTTTGCTGGTTTTTCATCTGTTTCTCATTGAGACAAATTTGGAACTCAGCACTTAGTTCTTTCTCCTGCTTTTCTTAACATCAACAACTCTTACAGCATATTTCAATGGGTAGTGAGCACTAATAGAGATTTTCACATCAAGAGTGAGTGACACCTACAGGTATTGGTCACCACCTTTTGCAAGTTACAATATTCTGCCACCATGCTCAACTTCCCACTACGTCTTCTTTCTCCATTCTTTCTTTTTCCCTTTCTTTTCTCTTCCTCCCTAATCCAAATTCCTATTATTTCTTAGGCTTATGAATTTGAAATTAAACTTTAAAATTTATTATTTAAATGTACGTGGATATTTCATTGAAAAAATATCACAAGAGTGCACTCATCTCATATTTGACTTCATTAATATTAGACTTAATTTTTACATGTAATTCATAGGTTTCACGTGCTTAATTTACAAAAAAGAGAAAGAAAAATCTTATGGATGTAGCATGCACTTATTTTAACAAATAAGTGAAAATTTGACAAATTTATAAACCCATTTAAACACTATCACATTTAACATATAAAATATTTATATTACCTCAGAATTTTTCTTTTGACCCTTTCCAGCTAATCCTAGTCCATTTCCAGACTTAGGCAAGCACATATCAACTCTATATCATTATAAGTTATATTTGCATTTTCTAGAGTGCCATAAAAATAAAATTATACAGCATATTCTTTTATGCATCTGACTTTTTTCATTCATCAAAATGTTCTTGGTATTCATTTATGTTGTTTCAAGTAGCAACAGTTCATTAATTTTCATTGCTCATGGGTAATCCATAGGATGATAAATCACAATTTGTCCATTCACCTGTTGATACAGTTCTGAGTTGTTTTCAGTTTTTGCCTGTATAAAAAATTGCTATGAACATGTAAACAAGTATTTATGTTGACATATTTTCATTTTTTCTGATCAAATATTTAAGTGTGGAATAGTTGAATCATATGTTGAGGACATATTTAGCTTTATAAAAAAAATTCTGAACTCATTTACATAATTTTGCTGTAACTACAGCAATGTGTAAACATATCAGTTGGTGTATATCTTTGCTGATATTTGCTATTGCCTTATTGTTTTTCAGGTGAATCTTTTGTGTATATAGAAGTTTGTGCATTTTTCTGATGAATAAGGAAGTCATTTAGTATTTATATGTGCTTATATTTCAATTGTTAACACTTTAAAGTTGTAAGTCATTCATATATACTAATATATACATATTTTTATATATTGATTATCCATATGTATTTTAGAAAAACTTGTTAATTTATACAGATATTTTTGGTTGAGATTACATTTTGTAAATCAATTTGACAATAATTAACATTTTATATATTTGAGTTTTCTAATCTATGGACATTTGATTTAATTCATTTACAGAGGTCTATCTTAATTTCTCCCAACAGTGATTTGTAATTTTCAGGCAACAGAGCTTGAAAAATATTTTATGTTTGTGATGCTACTTCTAAATTGTATTTTCAATTTTGGATTGATTTATTGTTGGTATATTGAAATATGCTTTGTATACTGACTTTGCATCTTGAAATTTGTTAAATGAACTTATTATTTTTTATAGTATTTAAAAAATTCATTAATTTGATCAGGTTTCATTTATTATTTTTGTTGTTGCTGTGATTGCCTTAGGCAAAGAATTTATGAACAAGACTCCAAAAAGAGCTCCTATCTTAAGCATGGAATTAGGGCCCTTATAAAAGAAGCTTCAGAAAGCATTCTTCTCTCTTGCTCTTCTGCCTTCCGCCATGTGAGGACACAAATTTCTTTCCCTTTGGTGCCCAATAAGGTACCACCTTGGAAGCAGAGAGTCCCTCTCTAAAGTAAAAAAAGGAAAAGAAAAAAAAAAAAGCTGACAGCATTTTGATCTTGGACCTCCCAGACTCCAGAACTGATTACAACAACTTTTTAAATTGATTTTTCTGAGAGTTTTCATTATATTAATAAATAGTGGTTAAATTTTATGAAATGATTTTGCTGTGTCTGTTGAGACTATCATAGAACTATTTTGACTTTTAGAAAGCAACTAACTTTTCCCTATAACTACTGTTATAGGAATCTATAGCAGTACCCTCTTGATAGACATATAACATTCCTTTTATTTATGCTTATATTTTATTTGTGGATATTTTAGAGTATTTTTCACCTATCATCATGAACATATGATATTGGCTTTTTTAGGGTGATGACTTTCTTTTCCTAATTAAATCAATAAACTGAACCTATAATTTTGTATGTAGGAGGATTTTTTGTTAAAATCTTCCTGAATTTCTCACCTATAATTTTATATGTAGGAAGATATTTTGTCAAAACCTTTTTGAATTTCTCATGTAATTATTGGACCATTCATGTTTTCTTTTATTTCATGAGTCAATTTTATAATCTATATCTGTCAAAAAATGTGTCTCTTTGTAGATTTTATTGGCATATTATGTTTATAATATTTTCTCATTATTTTAATGCTTGTAGAATTTCTAGTAATGATTCTTCTTTAAATATTGATAATTAATGTTTTATTTTCTCTCTTTAATTCATAATTCTATTTGGACATTTATTGAAACTGTTGATAATTTGGAAGAAACAGTTTTTTGTTTTATTGTTACTCACTATTGTCTATTTACTCTTTCATTGTTTATGCTGCATTTTTATAACTTTTTCCTTATACTTATTTGAGCACATTTTTCTTTTCTCCCTTATAGTTGCAGACACTTAGGTCATTGATTTTAGATATTCCTTATATCCTAATATATGAATATGAAGTTCTAATATTAATATTAATAACTTCCGAGTATTAACTTACCTATATTTTACAAATTTTGATATACTATGATTTCATTTTAATTTACTCCAGAGTACTTATTATTCCTTTTGTGGAATAATTTTTGAAATGTGGGTTATTTAGTAGTGTGCTGCTTAGTTTTCCAACATAGTGGGACTTTCAAGGTATTGTTCTGTATTAATTTTCTGATTAAGTTATATTTTAGTAAATAAATATACCCTGAAAATTCAGATTCCACTAAATTTGTTGAGACTTAGGTTTGTTTGAATTCATGATCATTTTTATATATATTTTGTAGGCATTTGAATATGTATTCTCTTATTGTTCAGTAGGGTATTTTATAATTATCAATTATAAGAAAGAAGCAAGTAGAATTGTTCAAGTCTACTATATTATTACTAGTTTTTTCTACTTATTCTACTAATTATAGAAAAAGGTATGTTAATTTTTCTAAGTATATTTTTGTAAATGACTGTTCCTCCTTTCAGGGCAGTTAGGTTTTTTTTTCCTTTTTGTTTTTTTTGCTTTCAACAGTTCATGATATATTTGTGGAGATAAAAAAATAATTATTTTTTTTTATTCCATCTTGTACTGGGGGTACAAGTATTGTTAGGGTTACATACATTGCCCCACCCCCCCCACACACGGTATGGGGCGCGCATGGAAGGGGGCACGGGCATACCTCTAACCCTGCTTAGGGAGAGGCAAAGCTATACAAGGTATCCAACATTTAAAAAAAAAAAAAAAAATCTTATGTTGGATGGAGGGCAGGCGGGAGGGGGGAAGTAGTGTAGAGTTACATAATGTGTGCCATCCGCACCACCTGGGGATTGGACTCGCTAGAAGCGCGGGCATGTGGAGGGGAGGGAGGGAGGGGCAATGTATGTAACCCTAACAATACTTGTACCCCCATTACAAGATGGAATAAAAAACAAAAAACAAACAAACAAAAAAAAAACAACAAAAAAAAAATTATATTGGTGATAACCATAAGGTCCTTACCTTCTTATTTAAGGTGTAGCTGCTGACCTGCTTGGAAAATTGCCCTTTAACATATCTGGAAACAGAGATGTGGCAAAGACCAACTCTTTAAAAGGTCAGTTCATTTGGAAGTGATATTGTTTTCTGGGTGAAATTGTATTTGAACTCAGTAAACCTGGTATTTTGCAAAAAAAAGAAGAGCATTAGAAATGTACTTGCTAGAATTTTCAAAAACATGTTTTCACCTAGATTTGACTCCAAGACTCATAGAGACTAATAAAACTGAATTCTGTCCATAATCTCTCCCCTATTTTTAGAGCCTCACTTTTTTTCCTGCCATCTGAACATGTAGATCTTTGATCCAACAGGAAGGGTTTCTGTAGAAACAAAGATGGATGCAGTAGGGATTCTTCTACACTCAGCTTATCAAGTTGAATTCACTGTGGCTTCTCTTTGAAAAGTCATTAATAATTTTTGCCAACATTGCTTACTAAAGGAAGACCTAGGGGGCAGGAGTAAGTAGTAAATATAATGTTTTGGATGATCTGTCTTTGAGGAGAGTAATAATGGTCACAAGAACTGACTGGCTCTAAGGGTGACCATCATGTAATATTATTTTTAAACTTTTTATGATGGAAAATTTTAACATATTCAAAAGTAGAGTGTGTGGTATAATAAACACTCAAGTACCCATCAACCAAATTCAATAATTATTAACTCCCAGCCAATCTGTTAGCTATAACTTCACCTATTCCCCCCTACACACATGTGGATTATTTTGAAGCAAATCCCATGCATCATATTATTTCCATCTAAAAATATTTTGGCAAAGTAATGGGCTCTTTTAAAGAAGACATAACTACTATATGATATTTAAAGTAATAATTACATTTTTAGAACCCATTTTACTCAGATCCCATTCATTATTGAATGCCCTGACCCTGGGGAGTGTGGGTTAGCATTGAGGAATTAAATTTTATTTCCAGAAAGTAACCTATCAGGCAAATGTCAATCAAGAAGACTATAAAGTATAAAGGGCCTCAGTACTGCACCAAAGTTTACCCCATTTTCTCCTAGCACTTTTTCCAAACTTTAAACTATGTTTTATTCTTGTCAAATAGTTGTAATCTCCTTAGTTACAATTTACTTTTAGAAAATAATTATTTCTTCTGATTAAATGTCAGTAGGATATACTGTATGCAATACTGGAATATGGTAATTTAACAAGCTGCAGACGTTTACTGTATGTAAACTGTAGACTGTAGATAGGGTGGTAACTTTTAACCTGTGTAGAAACTTCCATTGCAACTAGACAATTCAATGGAGGGAGGCCAGCTTTGGAGGAAGGGCACTCAACAAGACTTTCCCTCTTGAAGATAACTGGATTAACACGGAGGCTGTCTCTCTAGACAGAATTTTTTTATGTGCAGCCTCTTGGTCCATGAAATCCCAGAGGTATGAGCCGAGCCCCAACAAGGAGTATTTCTTCTGCAGTGTATGCAGACTCCCTGAAATCAACGAGAGAGGGGATTTTTCTAAACCATTTTCCCAGCTAGGGCCGGCAGCCACCCAGCAATTATCTGGGAAAGCCAAGCAGAAATTCTGGCCTCACCAAGTGCAGGGGTGCAGGAAGGAAAGGAGACAATTTAAAATTGAAGATGTTCTATCTTTGAGATTCCCCAAGAGCCATAATGGTTAATTTTAGAATTAGGGTGGGGCTAGGAACTTGGTTATAGCTCTGGTCCCTAGAGTGTACTTTCAACCGCAGAAATTCATTGATTTTGTAACCTGAGACTTTGCTGAATTTGTTTATCAATTCCAGTAGTCTCGTGGCAAAATCTTTGGGGTTTTCTTGATATAAGATCATATTATCAGCAAAGAGTGATGGTTTGGCCTCTTATTTTGACATGTGTATAATGAAATCTTATTATGATTTTTATTTGCAATTCTCTAATGGCTAATGATGTTGAATAAATTTTCATGTGTTTATTTTCCATCTGTATGTTCTCTATAATAAAATGTTTCTTCGTGTCTTTTCTCCATTTTCCACTTAGATTGTTTGTTTTATTTTACAGTTGAGTTTTAAGAGTCCTTTATGTATTTCAGATACTAGTCTTTTGTTGGATATATGGTTTGCAAACATTTTCTTTCAGTCTGTAGCTTCTCTTTTCATCCTCTAACAAGGTCTTTCAAAAAGTAAATTTTAAAATTTTGACTAAGTTCCATTTATCACCCAGTGTGGCTCAAAGTCCAGACTTCCTCCTTGGTGTAAGTTCTCTGATACAACTCTGGCACTAGGGGTGGGGGAGGTGTGAGTGGGGACCTAGAAGTCCAGTTCCCTACTCAGCCTTTGCTCATATGGTTGGGAGTAGGACCATAGTATTTTTTTGGTGGTGTTTGGCTAGAGTATTTTGTCTAAAAGTTTTCTTTCATCTTAACCTGCCCAATTCTTGGTCCTTTAGCCAAAGAGAGCCGAGTTTTGCTGAGTGTTTTTTTGCCTGCTTTCATTGGTATTTCCAAGTTGCCAGCATTTTAAGTAACGAATCTGGGATACATGAGGCAGAAAGAAAACCCAGGGCACTCACTATCATGTGTTTCTTGGGTCTTGAAGTTCCTCACTGGTCTACCGCCTTCTCTCCACTTTTCAGAGTCTTCTTACTTCTTTTTGTTTTGGTTTGTTTTTGTCTTTTACATATATAGTGTTTAGGATTTTTATTTGTACTTAGGAAGAGGTATAGGGAAAATTACATCTACTTTACCTTCCTAGAAAGTGTACCGGTCTTTCACTTAAATATTAAAAGCTATCTATGCCAGTGTATAGAGACTGTCTCATTTTTACAACTGCACAGCATTCCATCACATGGTTGTACCATAATTCACTTAGCCAGTCTCCTATTTTTGGACATTTAAACAATTATATTCAATTATTAACAATTCTACAGGTAAGATTATGCATATGTCAGTTTGCCTACATGCAGACTATCCATTGGACAAGTTCCCCAGAAGTGGGATTACTTGACCAAAAGATGTATGCATCTGTAATTTTGTTACTGGTACCAAACTACCCTCCACAGGAATGATAACAAGTTATATTTCAACAAATTAAGTATGAAGAGTGCCTGTTTTCCTATACAATGTGTTTGTTATCAATTATTTTCCCCAAATTTATAGATGAAAAAAGTATCTCATGTTATTTTAATTTGCGTTTTCTTTATTTTGAGAGAAATCTAGCATCAGAATATATTGTTCAGGGCCATTTGTATTTTCTGTGAATTGATCGCTCGTATTCTTTAAACAATAGTCTTATCAGTTAGTTGGCTTTACATTCATTTCTAGGTTTGCCTTATAAATTAAACATAAGGTATAATTTAAATATATTAAAATCCATCCATTTAAAATATGTAGTTTGATGTGTTTTGACAAATGTGTTTACTCATGTGGCCACCAGCACAATCAACATATAGGAAATTTCTATCACCCAAAATTATCCCTTGGGCCTACTTCTAATAAATTGCCCCTCCCCAAAATATTCTCGAATATCATCTACTTAACAAAAAGCTGACTTAATTAAGAATGACTAGGCAAGACACTCTTTCATTCACAGCCTAATTGCTCCTCTCCTTTGGGTCCAATTTTCAAGTAAGGCAGCGGATGAATATATGACTATCTTACCATCTTAGGTTATGAGCTGTTGAAAGCATGGCTTTAATATGTTTTATACTACATTTAGCATTTTCAAGGGTCTAATAAGCATTATTGTGAATCAACATTTGCTTCCAACTTGAAACTAGTCATTCATTGGTCATAAAAATGAAGAAATAATTGACTCATAGTTTATAATATAAAAACAGTCCCTCCTGATCTGATGCTTTATTCCTGACTAAACAATTGTGAGTAAATACTTGTATTCTTCTAAAGAAAAAAAAGGATGACAGCAATAGTACATAGGCCTTATCAACAAAATGACAGTGAGCAATGCATCCTTATATTGAAATGTTCTGCTGCAGAGCTGATGTGTAATCACTGAGCTCCAGCCAGCTTTGCAGGGCTGAACAGGAAAGCCATTATGCACCCACAGACCAGAGTGGCAGCTTTCAAATGCTGCAATTTGATTTATTTTTCAGGTTGTTTTTATCAGTGTGGGAAGAATGAAAGCCATAGAATCTGGAGATAGATGAAGGTCATCTGAATTTATTTTCTACTTACCACATCATAGGTAGCATGGAGATATTTAACCTTTCATATCAGCCATTCTGGCAAACAAATGTGAATTTACTATAGAATGTCAAGTTTCCATAACATTTCAGATAGGTTGAATGAGGTCATTGCTAAGTGAATAGCATTCCTCCAAAATTAAGACAAACAAAAACTCTTTTCCATTAGAAGTGTCTAAATATTAGTAAGACTAGGTGTTACTTCAGATCACATTTATAATGAAGTTCTACATCAGTATGGCTTTCACCATTTAAAATAACAACTTGCATACTCAACCTCCTTCTAATAGTCAAGGCTATTTTCTAAAAATATTTTAGAATAGAATGAAATAAGAACTTAGAGTATTTTAGAGAAAATGCTTCCCCAAGCAACAAAATATTTTGCTTGGACTAGCCACAAAACTAACAGAAGCCCTGAATAACACAATAAATGGATAGCTTAGTCCTATTTCAATGACTCTCATGCCAGTAGACTCTTTTGAATCCAATAACCTATTTTCTTAAGTCCAAGAAGAGGCCTAGTGAAAAAGGTACTTCATATATGTTTTATATATTTATGAACTAAATTTGAAGTCCTTCTAAACTCTAATTTTTCTCTAGGTCAGGTAATTTTCCCTAGTAAGTTCCATAATTATTAAAATCCTTGTTATTCAGCCTCCAAACAATAGTACATATAGTTGTCTGGGTACAACATCAATGAAACCTTTCCAAGTCATCCTTGTTCGAGGGCAGTATGAGAAGCAATAGTAATCAATTGGTTCACACCTAAGTTCATGGCCACAGTTCCACTCTGAGGCACAAGTTTATTGATATGCAAATAAGATCCATTTAAAAAATACTACAATATGAGGTTTTCAAAGAGAGATAGACTATACCAGAAGATATCCTAAACAAAACACTTACGAAGAACCCAGATGAATAATATCTGCTGAATTAAACTACGTAGAAAAAAATGAATCAGTAATTACTAATTAGAAGCAACTTATTATTAACATATATTTTAATCCACTCCTGACCCCTCAGGTTCTTCCTTTGGGTCAAGAGGGTGTCTGAACAGAGAAAACAGAAAAACCTTACAGAAGATGAAACTAATGTGACTATACCAGAACCTAGAATCTAAGAGAGAAAACTATCCTATGGATGGTAGTGAACTTTATATAATACTAACAACCAAAAAAAAAAAAAAGAAACATTAGTAGATTGTGTAAGAAATTGTACACTGATTACAACAAAGCCATCACTATTAAAAATCATTAGTTTTTCATGATTTGGTGTATATTCAGTAGAGTCAAATTCCATGCCAGGAGAATGTATTTATTTTTTGAAATCAGCCAGAAGTTATCAAATCCAAGTCATGTGACTAAAGTGGCTGACAAATCTGGTTAATGCTCTTTTTTAAATTTAAAAAAATGAGGTATTCAATTTGGCATCAAAATAAATAATAATAGTGAAATATTACAATTCACTGAATAAAATAAAATCCATGAGTCAACTGATATAAAATACATGCTACCTACATACATACTTACAAAATGAGTTGGAAGAGAAAGTTCTTCTTTGTGGTGGAATGTTAATTAATAGCTGCAGAAGAAAAGAGTTAGAAAATAACAATTTTGTAACATCATAGTAATAATTGAGTCATCAATGAATGTGCTACAGATTATTTATTAATTACAAAGATAAAAATGGTAACTTTACAGAGGAGAAACAGTAGACACCACCTTCACTGAGTGATGAAAGTTGAGATCATCATTAATGGAGCTAATTGAATCTCAACCAACTGCTATGAAGCACGGAGAAGGATACAATATCATTTGTTTGGTATTCTTGGTAAAAATGCACAATCTAATTTCTAATCATGAGTTAACATCAAATAAACCCTCACTGAGGGATTTTCTGCCAAATAACTAGCCTGTGCCTTTTTTAAATGTCAAGATATAGGGGGAGGGGGACAAGGCATCATTTGAAACCTTAAAATTTGTACCCCCATAATATGCTGAAATAAAAATAAATAAATAAATAAATAAAATGTCAAGATATGAATGAAAAAGACAGGCGGAGGAAACAGTTCCAGATTAAAGAAATATGATAACTAAACTCAATACATGACCCTAAAATGGATCCTGGACTGAGAAAAAAATAATTCTACAGAACGTTGTTGAGACAATGAATAAAATTTGAGTATGGACCATGGATTAGATAATGGTAATGTGTCAATGTTAAATTTCCTGATTTTATAATTGCATTGTGGTTATGTAGGAGAATATTCTTATTCCTGGGAAATAAACACTGATATCTTTAGGAAAAATAGGCATTATGTCTGAAATTTACTCTTAAGTTTTTCAGAAAAAAATATAAATATATATTTAGAAAGAATAAGAGCAAAAGATAGAGTAAATAGAGCAAAATGTGAGCAATTGGTGTATGTGGGTAAAAGCACATATAACAGAAGTTCTGTATACTATTCTTGCCTCTTTTCTATAAGTTTGAAATAATACAAAAGTAACAAGTATGAAATAGGGGAGAATATAGTAATTAAATTTTCTTAGGAGACAATAGGAAACTTACAAAAACATTCTTTAAAAGATTTGAAGCCATGGAAACGTAGCAGGAATTATACAAATCTATGTTAGATAACCCATAGCAAGAAGAGTACAAGAAATTGCCTGCCTCTGGACTATAAGTATCTTAGACACAGTCGGATCCATACTCTTGGCAGAGCGTGGTACCATCTCTAGTGGCCACCATGTGCCATGGGGTACTCTATTTAGTTCATATCTTAGCCATGTGGTTTGAAGCACTCATGTCCCTATTTGTACAGCTAGTTAAATACAAGTGTGCTTATTTGGGAAATAAACATTTATACTCTTTGTTAATATAAAATTATTCTTTATCCAGTGTTCACATCAATGCCCCCTTTCAAATAGAGTTGTAGACAGTTAGCAAAAAAAATATTGGCCCACAACTTTTGAGGAATACAACAATTTTATAACATGAGAGAAGCTGTGAAGTAATAACAGATTTTAGTCAAACAGTATAAATGAACACGTGGATGCAAAGACAACCAGAATAGCAGTATTTTGCTGAATTTTTCAGTCAATAGGAAAAATTTTTAGACATAAGAACTCTCTTTTAACAAATGACTAGTGCCACTAAATATTTTCTTCATATCTTAGTTTTTTTGTCCAAAAATATAACTCAGTTTCAAACTGCTAGGTAGACTGGTCTCTCCACTAGTAACTTTTAGTCCCACATACAAAATATCAAAACAAAGGAAAATCATTTAACTGAGTCTCAAATTATTCCTCTGCTAGATGAGGTAATAATGCTAGTATCTATGGCATAGAATTGCAATTATTTAAAATGTTAAATGCTTATTAAAGCACATAGCATAGTGTCTGGCGCATAATCAGAATTGAAACACTGAGCATAGTACTTTTGCCTAGACGGACGTATGCTTGGTAATCACGAGGGTCATTCCTATATCTTAAATTAATACATAATAGTTTTATATATTTATGGGGTATATAAGGTTTTTTGATACATGCACACAATGTATAATGATCAAATCAGGTGATATCCATCACCTCAAACATTGATCATTTCATTGTGTTGGGAACATTCCAAATCGTCTCTTCTAGCTATTTTGAAATATACTATAAATTCTTGTAAACTATAGTCGTCCTACTTTGCTATCAAATACCAGAACTTAATCCATCTAACAGTGTTTTTATGCCTATTAACCAACTTCTCTTTATCCCTCTGTCACCACTATCTTTCCCAGCCTCTGGTAACCATCATTCTACTCTCTATCTCCATAAGATCAACTTTTTTTTAGCTTTCACATATGAGAGAGAACATGAAATATTTGTCTTTCTGTGCCTGGCTTATTTCACTTAGCATAATGTCCTCCAGTTCCATCCATGTTGCTGCAAATTTATTATTGAGCTTTTCTTCAGTTCTTTCAAAGTGGCGTGTAAATAACCTTTCCATTACTTGTCAAGCAATATATGCATTGATAAGCTATTCAAAATAATTTTAAAATACTCATTCAGTTCTTATACTCAGCTTTAATGGCAGCTCATTTCCTGGAGCAGTCAGATGCTGATGTAGAAAAGCACATTGTTTCTCCTATGTGCACTGTTTCTATTTATAGTAGCTACAAGATAAGGCTGCCAGAGCATAGGCCGCAGCACAGGAGCCACCTCCCAGTGGCTGTATGCATTTACTTCTTGCTATAAGAAAAGCCTCTTGTCATACCCTGAGATCAAAAACCACATTTTAGTCTGGGTTTTTTTGGTGATTGTTTTTATTGAAAGTTCAAAAAATATCTAATCATATAAAGACTTTTATTTCAACCTCCAGGAGTCTTTTAAACACACACACACACATATACACATAAACATCTGCCTTCATAGACAGGTGAAATCACTCAATTACCTTTTTAGAGAAGCTAAAATAAGAAAAAAATTCTGACTGTGAAACATAGCACTTTCCTATTCTTCCTAGAAGTGGCATGTTAATAGGAAAAGCTATCAAAAAGAGTTATTTCTGTTTGGGCTTAAAGAATAATCCCTAGACATGTGATGTCATTTCAGATTGACTTATCTCTCAGTGCTCCTTTACATATGTTGTTATTACTTTTAAGAAAGCTGCAGGAAAAGGATATATAACAGGACAAAACACTTTCCCATGAGGGCTTTAAAACAGATCTTACATAAGTAAGTGCCAAGAATAATAATTCATCTTTTGGGATTCACAAATCCTACTTATCTTAGAAGGCAAAAGAAGAAAATCAAAAGACAACAACAGATCCTCAGGGACCCTGCTGTCTCATTATGCTATTTGTCTTAAGTTTTTTTTTTTTTTTCTTGCTCTCTGAAGTCTTATTTGTTTACATGTACAAACATTCTCAGATCTCTCCCAGTTCTCTCATTCCCAGACAAGCTTCTAGAAAGAGTGGTCCATGTCCAGTGGCTCAGTTTGCTTTCCTTAAGTTTGGCAACCCCTCTGCTTTCTGCTTTCTGGCTCCCAAGTTCCTTGGGCCACCAAGACTGCCATTGCCCCCTTGTTTGCTAAAGCCACTGGACATGTCTACATCCTTGTCATGTTTGGGCATGCTGAAACACTGCCTGAAATTGTTACTTCTCAATGTTCCTCACAAGTCCTTCTCCTAAACCTCTGATTCCTCACGCTTAATTTCCTTAGAAGCCTCCTTTTCCCTTAAATATTGGTCTTCCTGATTTTTTCCTCTCTCTCCTCACTCTACATAACTCTTGTTAGATGGAGAACTAATTCATTCCCCTAGCTTCAAATTCTACCTGGATCTCAATGACTCCTATTTGTAGCCCAACTTCTGTGCTGTAAATCTTCTTTATTGGCCAAATCCTCTTGGATTGCCAGTACCTCAAACGCCACTTTCCAGAACAGAGTTTAATATCTTCCCACTCCCCAGTCTGTACCTGTTCCTATACTTCTTCTCTATGAATGAAGCAACCACTAGTAATAAGAGTCCCTAACACGTATTCAGTACTTACTCTGCACCAGCGGTTTGTTGCATTTTTCATTTGTGCTCTTGCATGTAATGTTCACCACTGCTCTAAAAAGGAGGCATTATCGTTATTTCCATTTTACAAATGAGGAATGGGAAGCACAGCATGACTATGGAACCTTGCCAGAGGCACACGTGGACACACTCAGTCCAGGGGACTCCAGAGACAGGGTCTTAACCACGTTGTTGCATGGTCTCTCTTCCATCTCCTGCTCTCTTCCTCTGCTTGATATAACAGCTCTGTCCACTAGAGATCTATAATAGTTTTTGTTTCTTATCCTGATCTTCTTTGCAATAGCCTTGGTTTAGTCTTCATTATCTGTTGCTTGATTACTATAAAAGCCTTTTTTTTATTATGTAGTAAAGTTAAATGTATTCTAAATGTATTCTCCAATTTGCTGTAGGAGTTATTTCCAAAACATCGATCTGATCACATTAAACCACATATCCACCATGACATAAAAGGTCCTTCAAGGTTAGATTGCTGCTTGTTTACCCAGTCTCATCTTTCTTTTTTTGCATTTACAAATGTTTTTATCATACCAATACATGCACCTGGTTTTAAAAAAACTGTTAGACTGAACCATATGAAATCCCTAATATTCAACCAGTTTCAATCTACAAAAGCAGCAATTCCATATATAACTTATTATTACTGAAGCTTATAATGGAAAGCAGTAGCTCCTTTCTTTGTCCCAACTTAGCACCAAGCATAGTCTCCAGAGATAACCACTTTTTATCATTTCAGTTGGTTCCTCTGGATGTTACGCCCATGTTTCTTATAATATGCAGAAACAGTTTAGATTTGGCTCTGACGAGCTCAAAGCCATGCCTCCAACAAGAGAAAGAGGGTTTGTGTTTGTTTTCTCTTACATGAAAATTTACAGTCAAAGGAGCCAGACTTCTCCCAGTTCACAGTACACTGTTACTAGAATATGGCCCCTGTCCTCAAGGTCTGAAGTAAAATCCATGTTCTAGATGTCAAGATGGAGAAAAAGCCAAAGTAGAAAGAGGAAAGGGCACATGAGCACGCTGTCCCTCAAGAAAGATTCTGGGTGCTGTCACTAGGTGTATGCACTTATCTCGTTAGCCAGAACTTCAACACAGGCTCAAACGTGGAGAAATGTTGCTTGTACTGGCCAGTCATTTGCCAAGGCCTCCTGTTGGATAAGGAGAGACAGCTACTCAGTGACCATTAGAAGTCTCTGCTACATACGTTTATACTTCTCTATCTAAATTTATCAATACTTCAGACATTATCTATTGATTTCTATTCATGACACACATGCTCTTATACTCCCACCTCACCTCTCCTATTCTTTGAATATAGTTAAAGGCTACTTTTAGTTGAATCAATATATTAATATGATTCAGGAAATATAATTCACTGCACAGAAGAGTTATCAAAACATTATTTCCTTTTAGTATAATTTTTTTATTATTATGTCAATAGAAACCCCTTTTGCATATAAAATTTCCATGTAAGTATTTTCAATACTCCCCTTCATCTCTAAGTTGCTATCTGGAATTTCATGCATTCCATCAAGTCTACTTTCTTCCTGGAGCTCTCCCTCACGGGGCCTTCATTCTCCTGCTCCAAACAGGGATGGTTGCTCTTGAGGCCTGATGAACAGTTTTCATCTGGGCACTTCTCTTTGCTACTCTCCTTCATTGGAGACATGGTTTCCTAGATTCCATATTTTCCTTTTTAAGGAATTATTCCCTTATTTGGCTGAAACACATCTTCCGTTAATTGCTTAAGAAAAGTGATATGGAAGGTAAATCTTCTGAGTAGGTCTTCATCTGCTCTTACTCCTCATTGGTAGTTTGAGTATAAAGTTCACAGTAAGATACATAAAGATAGATGATAGATAGATAGATAGACAGACAGAAAGACAGATAGATGACAGATAGATAAATAGATGGTGGGTGGATAGACAGATATGCTTTCTTTCAGAATTTTGAAAACCATCTTCTACTGTATCATTGTTCCTACACTTACTTTGAAATGTCTGATGTTATTCTGATTCCTGGTCCTTTACATGTGGCCTTGTCTAACACTAAGAAGGTATTAATATCTGTGTTCTGAGATTTTCTTTATGTCTGTGAGCTAAAATTTTACTATGAAGTGCCCAAGTGTGGGTCACTTTCATTTTTGGGTCTGGCAACTTGGTAAGGCTTCCACATCTGGATATTTATATACTTCAATTCTAAAATATTGTATTATATTTCATCTCATCATTTACTTCCTTCCATTTTCAATTTTCTTTTTTGCTTTCTTTCTGAAGCTTAGTCAGACATGGAATTTCCTATATTTATCTTCGAATTATCTTCACTAATGTTTTCCACCTCTGTTTTTATGGTATTTTGGGAAATTTCCTTGACTTTATGTTCCAAACCTTCATTTGTTTAATCTGGCTACAAAACTTTTAACTTAGAAGACCTCTTGCCTGTTTGTTGATTTTTAAAGTAGTTTTATGGGTTTTCTTAATAGTTAAAACATGTTCTCACTAATCTTAAAATATTAATTGGAGCTGTAACATTTTTATTTGGAAAGGGTTAATTCTATTTTATGCATTATTTTTGTTTCCTTTGGGTACATTTCTGTATGTTTATTTTGCTTCTCTTTTTTATTTAGGGGGCTTTACTGTTATATCTAAAGGTATTTAATTGTTAATACATATTAAAAATGAAAACTTAAAAGCTAACAGGCAGCTTTCTATGTATGGATAAGGTGTGTCAACTGGCACATTTTATTTTCGGGTGACTGGGTAGGATCTATATTTTCACTGGGGGATTCTTAAACATCAATATGTGAAGGACTTTTCCTGAAGCCATTCTATTTTCCAGTGAAGAATTCTCCAACCTCCTGCCTGGAATATGTGCGATGAAGGCTGGATGAGGATAAGGGAACAGAGATCAGCCATCCTTGAATGTAGCTTTTCAATCAATAGTCCTGCATTTGACCTTAATCTCAAGTATTTCCTGTTCAATTTTGGCAAAGAAATAACCTACACTCTCTTATCTGGAGGCTACACGTCTAGTTATTGATTCAATGTACATAGCGATAGAAAGAGGAGTTATGATTCCAGTTCCATATACAGGCAGCCAATCAATTCCTTCATTTGTACCATTTTCTGTTCTGCATTTTTCTTTTTAAACTGTGAAATATATACCATCTTGATGCTTTGTACTTTTGAGGGGGCAAAAATCTCTTTCCTCTCCTGTATCTCTGTTCTGATAAATATAATAGGTAATCTTTTTCCTATCCAGTACTGATACTTTAACATTCACCAGGTTAGCCATGACAGCTCTTGAGATAGAAATACTCTTGTACTTGTTGGTTATCGGGTTGTCAAATTCCTTATGTATCCCCTTCCACCATATTCTCTCCCTGGGAACCTCCCTTCCCGCATGCATGCATGCACATACACACACAACTCTTCACAGGAAACACAGGGTACACAGAAAACAGGATCATTGAAGAATTTAATGAAGAGACTATTTACAGAGCTATGAAGAGGGTTAAGGAAAACCAACAAGGATGGTGCAGGACCCCAGAATCATCAAGATTAGAAAGCTATCACCTGCTTTAGGCCTGAAGAAGCAAGAAAGTGAACTGCTTTTGCAAACAAGCAGAGCTATAGCAACAGAAGAGGGTCACCCTACAGAAGCGGTAGTCTTAGGAAGAAGACAGCAGACCCTGCCAAACCTCAGCTCAGCAGGGAAAGAAGCAGCAGAATAATGATCCTGACACCTCCTGATGCCTCCCTTTAGCTGAACCAACAGTAAGTTAAAGAGCAAGGGAGTCCTCTAGCCCTAAATATTGGGCCTTTAGAGAGGCCAGCTGGTGACAGGGACTATGCAGCACACAACTGGTTCAGCAAAGTGTTCCCAGGAAACTGCTCCCACATGACAGCTGGCAGTTCTTTTTGATTGCTTGAACTCTGCATCATACTTATTTTTAACTATCATCCCTGCTCCTACTGACTTCTTAAATTCACAAACTGTAACAAACATTCATTCCCTAATATCTCCTCTCTCACTCTCCTCTGTGGGTTTATACTTGTGCCTGGAAGCTGGGGAGAGGGGAATATTTTACTCCATTTTAATGGAGTCTCAGAAGAAAGGAGAAATAAATGCCTACGGACAATCTGGCATCTTATCCAATCAAAACACTACTGTTTCCCTTAATCCAACTTCCTGATCCGTTTGTAGAACTTTATAAGTGCTATGCCAGCTGAGACCTCCAAGACTTTATTCATGTACCTGGATTAACCTCCATTCACCTGGATTACTCCAAATCTTTCTTCAAATCAGCTCAAAAACCCCCTCCCCTAGGAAGCCCTGCCTCGCCCTTCCCTAGTCTGTCCTAAGAGCCCTTCCTGTGCTATAAATATTATAAATCAGCAGTCTGTGCTAAAAAAAAATTAACAAAATGCCCTCAGTATTGTACAAGGGAGCAATAAAAGGAAATTATTTATAATAAATGATACTAAATCTTTGAACAAGACAAAACTTGAATTAGTCAGATATTTGCAACTATGTAAAGAATCACATTGAATGTAGCAGCTCCTAATGCACTTGTAGGTACCGTGTTTCCCCGAAAATAAGACAGGGTCTTATATTGATTTTTCCTCAAAAAGACACCCTAGGGCTTATTTTCAGGGGATGTGTTTTTTTTTTAAGCACGGTACAACAATCTACATTTATTCATATATAGTTAAGTCGTCTTCTTCTGGAACATCATCATAACTCTCTAAACCCCGAATTCCATCCTGAATTTCTTGCGACTTTATTTCCTTTAGAACCATGGGCCCCAATCTCTCATGTCGAGCAATAGAGCTCTCATGAGGCAGATGAGAAGGGCTGTTCGTCTTCTTTATTGCTCTGCGACGAAATGCATGGGTTGTGCAGATACGCTGTGTAGCCACACCCATCACTAGGTCTTATTTTCGGGGTAGGGCTTATATTGCGCAAATGCTTAGAAATCCTGCTAGGGCTTATTTTATGGGTAGGTC
>CAUYPO010076539.1:0-89616 GCA_963574435.1 Cheirogaleus major
CTAAGTACTTTTCTCATTTCTATTCATGACTTTTCAAAATCATAAAAAGTTACTCTGGGAGACCGAGGCGGGTGGATAGCTCAAGGTCAGGAGTTCGAAACCAGCCTGACCAAGAGCGAGACCCCGTCTCTACTAAAAATATAAAGAAATTAATTGGCCAACTAAAAATATATAGAAAAAATTAGCCAGGCATGGTGGTGCATGCCTGTAGTCCCAGCTGCTTGGGAGGCTGATGCAGAAGGATTGCTTGAGCCCAGGAGCTTGAGGTTGCTGTGAGCTAGGCTGATGCCACGGCACTCACTCTAGCCTGGGCAACAAAGTAAGACTCTGTCTCAAAAAAAAAAAGAAAAAAGAAAGCAATAGGAAAATACAATGAAAGGCAGAACATGACAAGTGTCAGGAGAGAGACTCCTCCAATTCTGTTCATAGGTCCCCCTGATTCAGGCACACAGCCCCACATCTGGCAGTTATGTCTAACTTCTCTCTTACCCTTTTCCAAGTCCTGGCTATCCTCCTATCTGAGGTTTCTCATCTATAGCTTCTTTCAGCTCCAACCCCACTGGCCTTCTTGCGCATCTGACAGGACCCAGCCAAGCTCTTGCCTCAGGGCCTTTGCACTTCAGCTCCCTCCACCTGGAAGACTATCCCCCATATAGTTGCCTGGCTCACTTCCTCACCTCCTTGAGGTCTTTATTCAAAAGTTATCTTCTCGGCCGGGCGCGGTGGCTCACGCCTGTAATCCTAGCTCTCTGGGAGGCCGAGGTGGGCGGATCGCTCGAGCTCAGGAGTTCAAAACCAGCCTGAGCAAGAGCGAGACCCCATCTCTACTATAAATAGAAAGCAATTAATTGGCCAACTAAAAATATAAAAAATGAGCCGGGCATGGTGGCGCATGCCTGTAGTCCCAGCTACTTGGGAGGCTGAGGCAGGAGGATTGCTCGAGCCCAGGAGTTTGAGGTTGCTGTGAGCTAGGCTGATGCCACAGCACTCACTCTAGCCCGGGCAACAGAGTGAGACTCTGTTTCAAAAAAAAAAAAAAAAGGAATTCCTTGTGGGAAGGAATGGTTTACACTGTTAAAGACCGAAGTACAAACTCTTTCATTCCTGTAGTCAAGCTTAAAGTTTCCCCCAAAGACAACATATCCGCTGCAGTACCAGCTTTGCTCTGAGTCACTAAGTCACTGTGGTGCCAAGTAAGATCTCTTGGAAGGCACAATGTTTTTGTCCTTTTCTAGAGTTCACAGGCTTACTTATAGTTTTTGAGTCTTGGGAAGTTCAGCGTTTAGCAGGAAATTCAAGGAATCAACACATTGGGCAGCAAGAGTATGGTAATACTCGTAAATCACAAAATGTGGTTCAAAGCTCAGGAAAGCCCCAGCATTGCCTCATGTAGCGTAAGCCTCTCTATCTAGCAGGCGACAACCAGGCAGCAATTTGCCTGGTTTTCTTGTGGGACCTGCCTACTCCCTGGAGATTTAACAGCTGTTCCATGGGGATAATTTGATTTAGTCTTTATAGCTTGATTTGACTACAAGACGATCCTCCACATCCTGAAATGCTGTAAAACTAACAGCTTAAAGTAGAGATAAAAAATACCTCCCTCTTCTTTCTCCGATCCTCTGTCCTGTGCTAATACACTGCCGTATAATAAACAATCAGAAAGTAAATGGCCCATTGAAGCATGTGTACAATACCTGTAATGTGGTTTATTATATACATACTATAAGAAATATATTGCCCTAATAGTTTCCTGAAAATGATTAATTTTATCCTTACACTCTAAGAAATATGCTTTCTTTTGAGCTGTACTCCCTGAGTATTCCCTCTCCCAGAGGGAAGGAGAGTAGCATGACTGTGAGTTGGCGGTAGTGTCACTCACTTTATTATTCTTAAAATATTTTTTTTCATTTAGAAGAACATAGTAGAAATGTTCGTATTACTTTACTTTGTCTTCAATGGAAGGGAAGAAAAAAGCAAATGGCTAATAGGAAGAATACAGTTATAGAACTGGTTTTGGAGCTAATTGAACATGTCAATTCACTTCTGTGCCTTTGTCTTCAAATAATTGAAATCAAGGGATTAAATGGGCAATGGCCAATACTGAACCCATGTAATAAGATTCCCAAACCAATGGCTGAAATCGCTAAACAGTCATAAAATGCCTTTCTACTTATCCTAGAGGGAAGCCTATTGGTTTTCTCAATCCAAGGTTTTTGGACATACCAGTAATGTAATATTTGAGAGACTGATTTCCTATGTTCTTAATCCATTCTCTTTGGCTCACTCAACTATGGGATATTGAGTTCCTGAACTTCCGTATCCTCTTATGTAAAATGGGAACAATTATAGGTCTATTTCAAAGTGTTAGTGTGACGATTAAATCTGTTTATAATGTGTTTATCACAGCACATGGTCCACAGTAAGCACCCAATCCATTGAAGCTGTTATTAAGTAAAACTTCTACAGATCCAATCAACTGAGGTTGGCATGTAAGCCAAGATTTATTTGCCATTTTATGTCAATTAATGAAGTCACATACAGTTTCTGAATAATAAAAGTAGATTGGAGATAGCTCATTTTTTCCTCTCAATCTGAATTTTAGTTTACTACCAGACTACAAATCATGAAGTGAGTTTGGAGTAAATATATTACAGATTTCTCCATCTCCTTCATTTTAGGAAATGTAACAATAAGCATTACTTTAGGTTTGATCAAACAATGAACTTCTTTAAAAGAAGGCATTCTAGAACGGTGTTGCCCAGTGGTCTTGTATACAACAGGTTTATTGATAAGGAACAATAGTGGGCTTTTGTGTAGTTTATTGTATTTCGTTTGCACTTGTGCTGTCACACAACTCCTTGGAGTGTGGATGGTTATTTCTTGTAGCCCTCAAGTTAATCTAACACTCACACTCAGAGATATACGTAAGAGATAAGTGTGCACATGAAAGTACACACACATTCATTTCTGCATGTGCACACACATGTGGCAGAAACCTCTATCTTGCCTTCCTGTGACCCAGAAGCTTGTGAAAATTGCTCAGAGAAAACTCCCTACTGTCTAGTGAAGCCTATAATCTGATCAGCTTGTCCCCAGGATCATGTTTCATCTCTGTGAGTATGCTCTGTGATAAATGATACTTTCCCTTGATGGAAGGAATCATTTGCAAAAGGAACTAACATATCATGGCTTCTCTCTCCACGTCCCTGCTGTCTTCTACTGCCATGTGACCAGTGTGACATTTACAACCCTTGCATCTATGCAGAATGCTCCTCATACCCTGGAAAAATCACTTCTACATTATTAGCTTCCTGAGCAGTTGCTCCCTTCCTTTCTTTGGGGAAATTGCAATTAAATAGTTTCAAGGTCATATGAAGAGTAATGTGGTTTAAAACTAAAAAAGAAATAAATTAGCAGTGTAATGGTCATTTTCCTAGTCCATTCAGGCAGCTACAACAAAATACCATAAACTAAGTAGCTTATAAACAGTAGAAATTTATTTCTCACAGTTCTGGAGGCCAGGAGGTCTGAGGTCAGAGAGTGCCAGGATGGCCAAGTTCTATCCGGCTCACTTCCGGGTTGCAGACCGTAGACTTCTCACACAGTGGAAGGGCAAACCAACTCCCTTACCCCTATTTTGTAAAGGCATTAATCCCACGACCTCATGACCTGATCACCTCCTGAAAGGCCTCATCTCCTAACACCTTCATGTGGGAGATCAGATTTCAACACAGGAATTTGGAAGGGGAGGCTGGGTGGACACAAACATTCAGACCATAGCAGTCATCCTCTCTGGTAATTGTTTTATCTTAAATCAGTGTTATGGCTTTCTTTTTTAAGGTGACCAATTTCATTTGCTTATCCATGAAATTATTACTTGAAGTTATTAAAGAAAACTTCTATCTAGTCATCTATAAACATGATTTAAACATTAATCAATCCCCTTTAGTCCATTTAAGAGTTTGCTGTGTTAAAATTTGAATTATGTTAATTTTTATTGTCAAAATAATACTGAGATTACAACCATGAAGCAAAAATAATTTTCTGAAATTTAAAATAGATGACTAGAAATGAAGATTATTGGGTCAAAGGGTATGGATTTTTGACGCAACCCGTATTGTTTAAAGTCTGCACCAAGTCCCATGCCCATGCACAGGGTCCAAAGAAGCCCACAAATCCTGCCAGCTTCACCCCACCTGCTGCCTCCTACTCATTTGAATATCCAAGTGCTTTTTAACAGAGCGGGGCTACGTGAAAGTTGAAATCAACTCAGGTATTTTCCTTCTACACAAAACTTCCAACTCATGAGCTGAGCATGTTCTTTTATGCTCTTTCCCCACCAATAATAACAGCCATGATTGCTCCCCCATCTGAAGACTTCCCGTTTCAGAGAGCTGTCTCACAGACGGAGCTGCAGACCACGATGCTCATGTGGGAGGGACAGTCCCTGGAGGGGTGGTGACAGAGCTCTGCAGCTCTGATCCTGTTAGTTCCTCTGTCCCCAAAACATCTGTGTGCAGCAGGCAGGGGCGGACATTATATCCACACTGGATACGGAAGGTCGATGATACACAGTCAGCGGCTATGCCATCCACAGATGTCGCCTTCCTCTCCTGGAAAATGCTCCGACATTACATTTTATTCACTTTTATTAGACATCCTTTTGCCCTAGGATCCTGAATGACTTTTACATGAAAGTAAAAAAAAACAACAAAAAAACAAAAACAAAAACAAAGCTGCGCAGATCCATGAAACCAAATGGGGTATTTCTGAGATGGCCCCGTGTGATTTGCTAATTGCCAACAAAACCCCTCCTGGTGTCTCTTGCAATGTAAGAGCTTGGGGACAGAATCCTTGCCTTCGGTGAGAGAAAGGAAGGTGGGAGCAAAGGGCGGAGAGTCTAATCCGGCTCGTGCCATGGCTCTCGGCCTCTGCAGGCCCTGCCCCTGGCTGCCGGGCCCTTCCTCCTGGGCTGCAGGCGATGGTCGGAGTCCTGGATGGGGACTTAGTGCTTCTCCAGAAGCCCAGCCCTCTGCTTTCAGCGGCTCTCATATTCTTCTTGTGTGAATAGGAACGTTTATGTGGGGCTTTCAAAATTGTTGTAATTGGCTCTACCAATGCACAGGTTTGCTTCCTGCAGTTTCTCACCGGTGCGGCCTCCTTGCCAGCCAGCCCAGGCTGCTCGCTGTTCTGGAATTCACTCTGTGCACACCCTCCTCTCATGCCTTTCCATGCCCTGTTTCTCCCATTCCAGCTGAGCTGCCTTTTTTCTCCTTCGCCTCCTCCCTGACCCAGCCCCAAACTAACCATCCTTCTCCAAACTCACCAGTAGGTTCACACCCTGAACCAGGGCAATGCCGTAACAGTTAACAGGGTCTCACTAACAAAGCGGTGTCCTGGAGCCCTCAGGCCGTGCGACCATGAGGCCCCGGGGAGACTGCAAGACAGGCCGACAGCCCGACAGGCCTCGGCTTCAGGGAGCCACGAGCACGTGGGGACCGGAGGCGACATAGCAAATAATGTGGAAGCTTGAAAAATCACAAAGGAGAACCGCCCTTAGGGCGCGCCGGTGTGAACGTGCTGCGCCACCCTGCCGGTCGGCTCCGGTGGGCGGTCAGGGCTTCAGGAAACCGCGGGGACACGCGCGGACGGCGGAGAAGGGCGCCACGGGCGGGCGGGAGCGGCGCTGCAGGCGCGTGTCTGCGGCCGCCCGTGCGGTCCCGCCCGCTCTGCCCTCAGCGGGCGCCCCGCCCGCCGGCTCGCCCTGCTGTGGCTCTTGCGCGTGCGCAGCGTGGCGCGGCTGAGCGCTCCAGTCGCCATCGTCCTCGAAATACAGTGACTGGGCATCGCTGCGTTCCCGGCAAGGGATCTTTGCCTTCAGAAGGCGAAAGACCTTAAACTGCTCTCTGCTCGCAGCACCCACGCGCCGGGCCGCAGGCCACCGTTTCGGAGCTCGGAGCTCGGAGCCCGTGCGCTGCCCTTGACCGGGAGTCCGGTCCCCTCAGACCCTCTCGCTCCTCTCCGGCCGCCACTTGGGAGCCGCCCTCCGCGCCTCATGTCACTTGCCTCTGCGGCTTCGCGTCCACGTGTTGTCGTTTCCACCACCTGGACTACTGGCCGCCATTCTCGTTTCCCATTTGGTTTTCCGCATCCTCACTTTCATCACGCCCTGCCCGTGGGCCCCGCGCTGCCCCTGGCTCCGACGGCCCGGACACCGCCCCTGTCGGCGGGACTCCAGCATAGCTCACGAGGGTTAGAAAGGCGAACTTACAGGCCCAGTAGGTAGGTTCAGGGAAGGCTTCACGAAAGTGCAGGACTTAGGCCTGGGCTTTGAAGAAAGGGTGTCTCTCAGATCAGTCCGAGGTGGTAGGGAGGCAACCCAAGCCAGGCCTGGTATAGGCAAAATCTCAAGGAGGGGACATGGGAAACGACGTGCCTTACCCTAGTTTAGTTCTTTATGAGAGTTATTCTTATTACTCTAAGTATTTTGCTCAAAGAAATGCTCTTCTGTGTCACTCATAGTGCTGAATGTGTGACAGACAGTCAGGAAATGTATATGGATGAAGGCTTTGTGTGTTGAGGAAGACTATGATGGTTGAAGGCAGTATGACTAAGTCCCAGCATCACCACCTAAGAGGCGCAGAATCTGGATAAGGTTAACTAAGTTCTCCCTGCTTCGGTGTCCTCATCTATGTGATAAAGCTAATAACATCTACTTTGCATAGATAAAGTGACTCCTAGGATATTATCGGCATTGAATCACTAATAGCTAATAATATTATCATAATTATTTTTATTGCCTCACTCTGCTCACCATTTCTCATCACATGTTCCCCGTGAAGACCATAGTCCTATGAGTAATTTCTACCCTGTTCTATAAATGGCCTTTTACACGCACAACACGAAGATTTTAGATCAGTGATTATTAATATTTTATGGGACACACACCCCTTTAAGGATATAATGAAAACTATGAACACATTTTATTTCACATAACATTTTTAGGCCTGAAGTCTATCCATGGACAGCAGGCCAAGAACTCCAGGTTAAATTTTAGGTGAAGAGAAATATACAGAGAAAATTAAACTTTGCCTCTGCCTTTATAAATCCCTAATAATCTCTCATAGTATTCCTTGTTGAGTCATCAGAACCCTGAATAAGTAGGGACCTGACTCTGGATCTGTCCCATGTAAGGCAACAGACAGAGGCAGCTTCTCAGAAACTCTCTGCCTTTGCTCACAAGATTTAGAAGTCTCTAGCTGTCAAGGTCTAGCATGTTTGAAAAGGAAAAGAAAAGAGATAGATAGATAGATATAGACACACAAAATGGTTAGCTGGTAGAAGGAGGTTAACTATTAAAATGGGTAAAAGATGACTCCAAGAGGTCCAGAAATAGCAAGTGCAAAAAATCTAGCTTGAGAGAAGGTGGATGGCGAAGAAAACGACTAGGAAAGCTGCCCCTGCCCACCTCCCAGGCTAAGACTCAGAACTCCTCAAAGAGGTGTGGGTACCAGGGAAACAGGCAGCTTGCAGGTAGCAAAAAGGTTTTCCAGAGAATTTCTGTCTGAGCTGCCTAGAGAAGCTGGCACCGTGAGGAGGGTGAAGCTGGAGCATGTGCAGAGTCCTGTGCTCCTCCCTGAGTGACAGCGATGGAGGACAGGGACCTGGAAGTGCCTCAAGCCTTGGTCACTCTGCAGTGGCCCACTTGTGCCCCCTACGGACAACACCTACCCTTTGGCCAGCTGACAAAAGAGAGATGTTTACAGGGTCCAACTCCATTATCAAAAGTAGGCAAAGTAGAGTCGTTCTGGAGCAGAACTCAGGAATGGATAACTGGCACAAGCACTAATCTGTCATTGTTTTTTTTTTTTTTTTAATTCAGGTTAAACACTAGAGGCTGTGAAAATCTGGAAGGGGGATTGGAAACACAAAGGGAGGCATACGTATATTCATGATTTCTTATGTCACCTGAGCACAGTCTTAGACAACACTAGCATTTTTCACAAATGTATGAAGCACAAAATCCCAAATATAGGTCTAAACTCTTGGGATTAGTATCAATTTATTTAACTTTTTTATTACATATATGCTCAACAAAAAATAGTGAAACTACAACTACTCTCCTTTATGGGCCCACATAATTTATTACATTAGGAAGTATTTCTCATACTCCAAAAGTCTAAAGCACTCTCAGGTGGACTTCTGGAAGTACCCAAACAATTTACCCCTCTCTGTGATGATTTGCAACGTTACAATTCTCACCAAAAATTTCTTACTCATATTTCACCTAAACATTTTCTTATGCAGCTTACCTTCCTATTTTAAAATTGTTTTATTTCCCTGCCATTTCTTTCTATATCTTCTCTGATACCTTAGTTCATTGCTGCACTTGTAAGTCCACCCACGGGGTCAGCCAGTCTACCCACGGCGGCCAGTTAGTACTTGAGTGTGTTTGCTGATGCTGTAACGAGCTCCAAAGTATGCCCTAGGAAATAAGCCCTTTAAAAAAAGTTCATATTTTTACCTTGCATCAATGCCATCCAGTAGCTAAACAAACATATTATCTTTAAAAATAATAATGATAATTAAAAAATAAAAATTAACAGATTCACTGGGTCTAATAAGAAAGTAGCTCTGAGATCATGAACAAGGCTAAGTGGACATATTTAGCCCCCATAAGCTGCATTTGATGTGTCTAATAGAAATTTCATGTCCAAACAGATTTTGGGGTAAGGGCATGTTCTAAAACCCACCATTTGCTTCAGTCATACGTGCCACATGGTGGACATTTATAAGCACAGTTTGTTTGTGCAGAATACCGCAAGAACAACAGCTGAAAATCAGACCTTCTTGTGGAATCTTCAATGCCAGCCTCCCAAGGTGAACGGAAGACTGGGAAGCCCCAGAAGATGCCTCTAGTTTTTTAGGAGCCTTTGATGACTGTTGTTCATCTCCTGAGTGTGGGACATGCCATCCTCCGTACCGCAACAGAGCAAATACTGTCTCCATAGGCTTCCAGTAAACTAGAGAGCAAGTGCATTTTCTCAGATTTTAATCCAGTGTGATGACTGGCAAAGACCAGCAAGGCAATCTAGGTGTCTTTTTTTCTTTTATGTTTTTACCCACAAAAGTGAACATTTATACCAGAGTTTATCAATCTATGGCATGTGTGCAAAATTTCTGCCTTGTCATTCAAGTATCTTTGCAGCTCTCATTCGCACCTTAGAAAGCAACGGTCCCCACAACTCATAAGGTGCTGGAGACCAGTAGGACCACACTGCTCTGGGAGAGCCCCAGAGCCACAACCCTCCCATTAGCGTAACTGAACAAACAAAATATAAACCAATGAGCATGAAAGTAATATTTCCCATGATTCATGGAAGAAGCTGATGGTTACAGATTATAGGAAATTTAGAAAACACAGAAAGGCAGAAAGAAAAAAGAATCACCTGCTTGCTCATCAAAGGCAGCCATCAACACTATGCAGATGTAGATTTTCTAGTCTTTTTAAAATGACTATTTTTGCATGTAATTCCTTTTTTCTTTTTATTAATATACACTTTAATAAAAATGACTCATTAAACATATAGTATGTGCCAGACATTCTGTCAATTAATTTTCATATTTATCTATTTTTATCCTCAAAATAACCCTATAATGTGGGTAACTATTTGTGGCCTCCCTTTGCTGTTGAGAAAAATGAGGCTCAATAATATTAACTTTCTCAAGATACATAACTAGTGAGTCACAGAACCTGGTCTCCATCACTGGGCTTTCTGACGCCAAAATCATGTTTAATTGCTGTGATATGCTTAATGCACATTTTATATTCTGCTTTAATCATTGAGTTTCTAAATTTTAAATAAAGTAAAATTACATTGTGAAATTGGGGATCAATGAATGTTGAATAAGTGAAAACATTTTTTATAAGAGGAGAAAGGAGCAATTTGAATTCCCAGTAAGGAAGTGAGCATACTACAGAGAGGAGGTACATAATAAGTATTTGCTTAAACTTATTTCTTGATGATTATACTAAGAAAAACTTGCAGGGTCTGATTAGCTGTGAAAAAGAATGCCTTCCTATTTAACAGTGGAGCATTTTCTGAAGGAAGGCTGATCCTCTGCCTACCTGGAGATCTTCCCCTATAATTGAGAGGTCTTTAGCACAGTGTGACTTTTAGCTGCCTGGAGATGGAGGGTTAGAAGATGATCTTTGGGTGCCTCTTTCCACTGAGGTTTTCTACGTCTCTGGTTCAGCAGAGGGAGCGTGGCCCAATTAGAAAGAGCACTGTGCGAGTGAGTCAGGAGCTGTGGCTTCCCCATCCAACTGGGTCACTAGGTAGCTAGTAAAGTTAATTGTGTAAACGTCCCAGTTAACTTATTGTTTCTGATTCTTTCTGTAAAAAAGAAAATTGAGAATGTGCTCTAGATAATCTCTAAAATACTTTTCAACTCAAGAGATTTTATTAAGGAGAACCATTTAAATCATTCTGTCACTGTATCAGTCTACTCTGGCTACTGTAACAAAATACCACAGACCACTTGGCTTACGCAACAGAAATTTAATTTCCCACAGCTCTGGAAGCTGGAAGTCCAAGATGAAGGTGTCAGCAGAGTTGATTTCTTGAGGGCCTTGCTCCGCTTGCAGATGTTCATCTTCTCCCTGTGTTTTCACGTGGTCTTTCCTCTGTTCATGTCTCTTATAAGGACACCAGTCAGACTGGATTAGAGCCCACCCTAACAGCCTCATTTTAACTTAATCACCCCTTCAATTACCCTGTCTCCAAGTACAGTCGCATTCCGAGGTACTAGAAGAGAGGGCTTCAACATGTGAATTTGGAGGAGATAGAATTCAGCCCAAAACAAATACTTAGGATCCAGATACCACGTAAGGCACCTGCCTCAGCTGTCTGTAAGACCCTCCCCTTCCCACAGCAAAACAGAAACAGAGCACTTCAAGTCCCATGGAGCAGTCAAGTACCCAGATCTTGTAATCCTTCTGCTCGACCATTCTAACTCCATTTCTTCCATTCTGAGGGTCCCAATAATCTGTGGAACTTGAGGTATTATATCTGCACATCAGGCCGCAGAAGAAAGGAAGAAGTGAGGGCAAAAGGGATGTTGCTCTCAGTTGAGTCGGCTCCCGTTAAGGAACCTTCCAGCAAGTGCCACCCAATGCTTCCGCCATGCCACATCTCGTGGCCAAAATCAGTCACCTGACTGTGTCTGCAAGGGAAGTGGGGGAATGTCATCATCCAGTTGGGCACACTGTGCCCTCAAATAAATCAGCATTCCCTGACCACGAAAGGCAAGGAGCATGAATTTTTAGTAGGTCACTGGAGATCTTTGCCACATCACTTTCAATGATAAAGGGCAGTGTATGGGAGTTCTCCTGCAAGAACTTCTATCTCGTTATCAAAGCTGGAAAGCCCGATTCTGTGATAACGGTGCACTGCCCCTGTCCTGTCCAGGACAGCAGCCACTAGCCATGTGGCTATCAGTGTTTGAAGTAGTTCTAGTGTAAATTCAGATGTGTTTTAAGGGTGAAATACATATTAGATTTTGAAGATTAATATGAAAAGGTACTAAAATAATTTTACCCAATAATTATTATATTATTTTGCAGTGATTTTTATATTACTGATAATTTCATGTTTAAATAATATATTTATGTATTGAGTTAAATAACTCTATATTAAAATTTAACTTAAGTTAATCTTCTTTTTTACCTTTTTAGAATATGACCACCAGAAATTTTGAATTACATATGTGGCATGCATGGTATTTCTATTAAATAGTATTGATTTAGGCTAGCATCCCAAGTATAAGTAGTCCAACAGCAGATTCTCTTACATTTGCATTTTTATTTTAAAATATTTAATTGGCAAATTCCGATCTTTAGCCAAGAACCAAAAAGCTCATGTTATATTTTCAGAGCTAAGAATTTTTATTCCTTGTTAAAGTGAATTCAGTCTAAGAAAGTACCATATACCTAAATGTAAAGTAGGAAATTGTTTTGTTTGTGGGCCAAGAAAAGCAGTC
The DNA here is from genome assembly GCA_963574435.1 of Cheirogaleus major. Taxonomy (NCBI): domain Eukaryota; kingdom Metazoa; phylum Chordata; class Mammalia; order Primates; family Cheirogaleidae; genus Cheirogaleus; species Cheirogaleus major. Next base: position 12,043 of record CAUYPO010076539.1, read on the forward strand.
TGGTGAAGAAAGGAAAATGTAAACACACACAAACCTCCTACCTTCCTTTACCCTCGTGTGTAGGAGGATTCTCCATGGAGAAGACCACTAGGACACACGAGGAATTTACTAAGAGAATCGGCCCACGTGATAGTGGGGGCTGAGAGGTCCCATAGCTGTTTGCCAGCTGGACACTCTGGGATGCCTGTACGTGGCTCAGCCTGAGTCTGAGGGCCTGAGAAAGAACCAGGAAGCTGATGGTGCCACTCTCAGAACAAGGCCAATGGCCTGAGAACCCAGGGTGCGGACGGAGGGAGCGCTGTCTATGTTCTGGAGTCTGAAGGCCAAGGAGGCTGGAGTTGTTGTCTGAAGTCAGTAGAAGAAAAGTGTATCCCAGATCCTCCAGACAGGTTGACATACTCATCTTTTCTCTGTTTCTGTTACTCCCCATCGCCCCGGGTCCCCAGGAGATTGGATGTTGCCTACTCCTACTGAGGGCAGATCTTCCTCACCTGGTTCACCCGGACTCCTATGTTAATCTCCTCTGGAAACACACTCACACACACCCCCCAAAATAATGCCTCACCAGGTTTCTTAATATTTCTTAATCCAGTCAGGTTGACACCTAAAATTAACCATCACATTTTGCCACTATAATGACTTGTTACTGTTGCCTACTGGAATAGAGTAGACACATGACTAAAGATTGCAGTAGAAAGGAAAAGCAATTTTGAGATTATTTAAGGGTAAAAATCATTTGGAAAAGTAGTAGTCATTGGGTTTCATACCTGGCTGCTTTTATCTCTACCTGGATCAACTACTATGATTTCTTTCTCTCAGTAACCTATACTAATTCCCTAATAGCAATTACTAATCTTGAATATTTTTGTTATGCAAGCCTTCAGATGAATTCATGTATATAAAACTGTTTAACTAAAACTCTTATTATAAAAGTTGTACCTTTTCAATTTAAGTATGTTAGAAATAGAGAACATTTTAACTATGGAAATAAAAATCACTATAATTCTACTACCCAGAAAGGGCCATTATTTATCAAATTAGTTACTGTTGTCTACCTACATATTTGTATAGGTGTATTTTACCTGCAAATATGTGCAAATTTGTATTCTGTTCATTTAATATTAGATTGCAAGCATTTGTATTCTGTTCATTTAATATTAGATTGCAAGCAATTTTCATGCTTACTGTAAACATTGCTACTAGTAGTGGCAAAATTGTATGTCATGTGTATATACCATAATTTACTTAGCTATTCCCATAATTTCAGGCCCAGTTTTGTATTATTATAAGTAATGGTGCTCAGTGTATAAATCTTAGTTCAATTTCAGATTGTTTCCTGAGGATAGATTTCTGGCAGTGAAAGTAGAGTGTCAAAAAATATTATTAATATCTTTGAGCTTTTCGATTCATGCTTGCAAATAGCTTTGCACAATATTTTCTAACAAATTAAAGAGTGTTCAGGATAGAGTTTCAGTTTTATCTTCCAATTTAAAACTAAGAGGTTTTCAGTTTAATCACGGGTCTATTTTCATCCCCCTGCCCCGCCCCGCCTCCCAAGGTCCTCCTCTGAGGCTTGTCTTTAAGTGAAAGGCACCACTGTAAAAGCCAAAAACTTTCAAACATGAATGGGAGTTTCATCTTTAGTGCACAGAGAACAAGCACAAAATACAGGGCCAGAAACAGACATCCACAGGCAGGTGTCAAAACGGAGTCCAAAGCCAAGGAGCTGATACTGGGAGCTAGTAGGTTTGGGAGGGCAAAAAGGAAACAAAGTCAAGGGAAAATCCCTGGGGCCAAGGGAAGTATGTGGCTCTTAGTCTCCTGGTTCCTGCAGGCAGGTGGCTTCTGGGAGGCCAGAGAAGAGGGCCATGGGGGACTATCTTCCAACCTGCCCATGCACCTTGGCCATTAGCTGGACCTTCTCTCCAACACAAAAGACGCTTCCTTCTAGAATGTCCCACAAATGAAACCCCAAGGCGTGTAATATCTTGAAGGCCTCCTTTGTCAGAAACTAAATGTTGCCTGTCTGTATAAATGCCAAATGTCCAGTCTCCTGTAAATTGCTAAAATGTACCAAAGCCTCTTCCCAGTGTTTGTCCTCCCTGTTTTCTCTCTCTCCACCCAAATCCTGTTCCCAGCTTTACTCCTTCCTACTTGTCCTGCAAAGCTCAAATAAAAACACACATCATGAAGCCAGTTACAATGCTCTCCCACCGTTCACATGTTCCCCTCATGGCACTTGATCAAAGCTGTGGTGACATATTCCATGACCCTCATCCTATGGCTATGCAAGTTCCAAGTGGGCAAGGTCTGAGCTGCCCCCACCTAAGTTTAATCTTTGACCATGACCATGAGAATAGAGCCCAGCCCATATGAACTGCTTAATAGATACCTGCTGAATAAATAAATGAAAAAGTGAAGGAGCCTACCTTCCCCTAAACATGAAAAACAGCTTTAACTTGATTCAGTCCTCTCCCTGAATCAGGAAGATAGCTTTAGCTCACAAGGCAGTCTCTTCCCTGCATTTGCTGATGGCATGCCAGTCAGTCCTGGTAGTTTTCAGACAAATCAAATTAGAAATGGTTGTACTCATTTGGAAAATCAAGAACTGGCTTTGAAATCTTCCCCCACAAATTAGATTGAATCAAGATCATTTTCCCCAGCTTATAAATGCTTGATTGGCTTTGTTTGATGCCTCATGATTGAAGCTGAGCCTTGCACTGCTGGCTTTATTTTTTACTCACCAGGGTGTTGTGATGTCTGGATGATGATTAAAAACAAAACAAACACCCACAATGAAAATGCTTTGTAAATAACAGCTCAGCACAGTAATATAACCCTTGGAAGTGGTGCATTTAAGAAACTCTGAAACCAGTCAAGGTAAGCAGAACTTCGAGCTGGGTCTGTTGTATGCTCTCAGGGCCTTAAAAATTGGTTTTCTGGCGTGGCAGGACAGCCACACCTGACTTATTATTTCCTGTCAGAGCTTAATGAAGGGATGTGCCAGGACTTTGCCGTGACTACAGTTGAGGACCCCCAGTGGGAGTAGCCATGCACCCACCCTCCTCCTCCCTTCCCACCATGCAGGCCCTGCCGTTGGCTTCTGCCTCAGTCACAGGCTAGATTCAGGCACATCCGACCTGTGGTCATAGTGTATTCCCAGCCCACCCTGATCTACTACCACAGGTCTTTTTTCAACAGACAAAGCATGGTTTGTTATTTCTGTCTTATTCTTTCCAGGTGACCAGAGCCCAGACCAATGTCTTACTGTTGAGCTGATAGCAGTGTTTGGAGGGTGAAATGAAGGCCCAGGAAAGAGAGTCAAGGAGTGGTGGCAAACAGCCTAAGGGACTGAGCATGTGCTAGAGACTATGGGCCCTACGTGCTCCTCATGTGCCTTTCAGTTATAGCTTCTTTATTCTCAGATGATCATTTAAAGCAGAGCAGCCAATAACTTTCTGGAGTCCTCCACAAAATAGCTGAATGGCTGAGTCACTAATAGCAAGTAGCAGTAGGTATCACTGGGTTGTGAAATGCGTCCAGAAGGAATGTGCTTGAAAACCCAACATAACTGGCCAGCGTTTGACAGGAGGAAACCTGCCCACAAGTGAGAAATCCCCATGAGCAATTTCCCAGTGATGCTTCGCTGTCGCCATAGCTGATGGTCTACGTAGTCCACACAAGGTTGGCAAAATCGTGAAAGAGGGTGGGCTCCTGGCAGAGGGATAAGGCAAAGCCAGCACCTAAGTGGGAAATTCAGGCACAGTTATCTTTTTCTGCTAAGGTCTAGAGTTTTTCAGGTACACCAATGATCTCAACTGAAATGATGGAAGGATTATGGATAATCTTAAAGTGGTAACATGGGTACAGATGAAGTTTGTTAAGGACATCTGTCTCCTCAGTTCTGCTAGCTCCTTGCTCTGGCTCGGTAAATTGTGGCATTTATACCGTGCCCTGAGACCTGGCTAAAACATCCAGTCGCCAATGAGCACATGAAGGAGTCTGAGCTTAGGAGTGTTTGACAACATGGAGGTGCGTTAGCTCCTGTTCAGTACCGTCCAGTCTGTTCCATCTCTTACACACACACGTTCAGACCACTGTGGTGTTTCCATCGTTGGGTCTGTCAGCACAGCAGCATCTTCTGAAGCTGGTCCCTGTTTATAACAGAGAAGTGTCAATTCGTTTGATTGGTTCTGTGGTCACATGACGAAGACCAGTTAGGTCTGTCAGAAGTGCCAGGAGGGAAAGACCCTGCCATGACACCCCCCATCACCATGAGGGGATCACAGTAACTGCGCAATTGCTGCCATGTCTCCTTTGTGACGAGCCCTGTGCCACAGAGGGAAGGCTTCCAGATGGACGGGTTTTATTGGATTTAAGTCAGCGTTTGACACACTTCAGATGTGGTGGCAGAATGGGCTGAATGTGTGTGGACGGAAGATGCTGCTGAGAACCTGCCCCCCCCGCCCCTGCCACTGTCTTCTCCTGCTTGTGGTTGCACAGCCCTGGGCCAGCACCCAGCTACGCAGCTGCGTGTGCTTTCCCCATTTTATCATCTGCGGGAAAGTTCCCGCTACTCTAATTGCTCGTATGGTTCAGAATTACTCCAGCATTCTCTTTGCAAGGTATTCTAGAGCACGTTTCCTGGGGAGAGGGGCAGAGGATAATCAGTCAATTGGTTGTCATCCCCTGGCAAGAGTTTATAAACATTGAGCATCTTATTTTATATACATGTGTATATAGCCATATAATCTTCTGCTTACTTTAAAAAAAATCATTATCATCTATGGTGATTTTTTTCTCTCTTCCCTACAGTGAGACAGAAGTTGTTAGGGAGAAAGTCTAGGTTTCCTTCTTTAGTCCCTGGATTATTAAAAAAATAAGTCTTCTAAAATGTAAATACTTGATTACACTCTTCATGCCAACAGTGGAATGACTCAGGTTGTGACTGACCCCCCCTCCAGTGAACAGATGGATGAAAAGCATGTGGCTCTTCAGCCTCAGATACCCAAGAATGGGGCAACCAGTGGAAATCTTGGAGCCTTCCAGTTTAGTAACCTCTGGTTACAGAAAAGGAGACTAACACTGTAGATGTGACTTGCCTCTGGTCACCCAGAAAAGTGTCAGACCTGGGAGAAAAGGAAAACGGGGGGCCAGGATCAGTGCACACGGTCTCATTTGGGCTTCCGCCGTCCCTCTACCATTATTCTCACAACCACGTAGCAGACAGTGAGAACTGGAGAGAAGACAGGGTTCTCCCAGTAAATATTTAGGACAAGAATCTAGTTCTGCCTAAATTTAACACTCTCACTTCCTTTTCAGCGTTCAAAGCAAGATGCTCTATACCCAATTATAAATGTACTATTATGTAAAGCTTAGGCAGTTGTCAAAAAATAGCTAATTATTATAAGGCAGTGAAAGAAATGTGGTAAATTTCTGCAGGTAGCACATGCCATGGAAAGCCAGTGGAGAAGGCAGCCTCCCAGAGGTGGGGTGTCAGGAAGGCCTCAGCCCTGGGGAGGGGAAGGGTCCACGCGGCCCTGGAGGGAGAAGGTGTGAGGGGGCGCAGAGGAATGAAGAGTCCACGCCTGTTGGAGGGAGGAAGGCAAATCGATGGGAAGTGTGAGCTGGAGAGATTCCGTGTGCTGTCAGTGTGCTTACACACCCCAGGGGGGTGGTGCTGGCGACAGGGCACACTACGAGGCAGGCCTATCAGCAGTCCGAGGCCATCTCTGTTTTCCTCTTAGACGACGTTGTGCAAGTGACTCTCCCACCCCTTTGCCCACCTCATGTCAGTTGTATCAATACCTGCAAGTTTCTCATTGTTTTGTGTTAATTAGGATTCTCCGGAGAAACAGAACCAGAATGTGTGCATGTGCATGTGTGTGTATATTTGAGAGAAAGAGAAAGATTTGAAAGAGAAATTGAGACTCTTTATAAGAAATTTGCTCACTGGATTACAGAGGCTGGGAAGTCCAGATCTGAGGCCCAGGAAAGTCAGCGGTGGTCCTGCCTCTGAGGACTGAGAGGCAGGGTTGCTGATGATGGAAATCCCAGTCTGAGGGCGGGGAGACGAGAACAGGTGTCCCAACCTAAGCAGGCAGGCAGGAAACAGAAAGGTGTGAATCCCTCCTTCCTCTGTCTCCTGCTCTATTCAGCCCCTCGTAGATCGGATGGTGCCCCCCACACTGGGGAGGGCAATGCCCAGTCCATGATCCAAATGCTAATCTCATCCAGAAACACCCTCACAGACACATCCAGAAATGATTCCAAATCTGGACTCCCTGTAGCCAGTCAAGCTGACACACAATTAACCCTTCTAGACTTTTAGACAGAGCTCTTAACAAGCCCTGACTGTTCTTGCCTACATTACTGGAATCGCTGCCTGAAGGTTGCCCACGGCCACTCTTTGCACACAATACACCCCCTCTGCCCTAACTGCAGTCCCCGGAGGACATTCTAAGGCACAGATGGGACTGTACACCCCAGTTTCTGTATCAGCTCCTCCTCACCCCTTCCCGTTCCCGTCCTTCCATAGGGTAACGTTCCAGGACCTCAACATGGTCTAAAGGCCTGTGTACCGGGCCCTGCCTGTCCTTTCCACTCACCCTGCTGCTGTTGCGCTGGCTGTGGAACTGCAGCCACCTGACCACGTCATTGGATGTGCCCCTTGCCTTTCTGCCCCGCTCTGTGCAAACACCTCCACTCTCTGCTGGATAACACTTGTCTTTACTCTCCAATCAATGACTCCTGCTCTTCTGTGAAATCTCAAATTTCAATGTCACCTCCCTAAAGACGGCTTTTATAATCCTCCAGAGCAGGATAGACATCCGCTGTACATGAGCCCAGCCACTGCCCCTTGGTGGCAATTGTCAAACGGGGTTTTCTGTGCCCTCTGAAGGGAATGCATCCCCAGGGAGGATAAGTCCATGGGAACCGTTTCTTCTGTCACTGACACAAACTTGGTGGTTGTGTGCCGAGGGCCTGGGTGTCCTTAGGAGGCCATCAAGCTCCACGGGCCAGGGAAAAGGCAGTAACTGCTTCTGTTATTTGTGGTACTAAACAAAGTGTTTGTACCTAGGTGTGGACACTCTCTCAAATGACCTATAAACAGGTCTTTAGGCTTTCAAAGCTCTGTGCTCCACTGGTAGAGTCAAAAAAATTTTTTTTTTTTCTGAGAAAAGAGGTGGAATGGGAGATTCTGTATTTTGAGGTCTAAAAAAACTGTGGTGTGTTTTCAGAGAAGTCATAATGAAAAAATATTATTCACAACAATTATTAAAGAAGGTCAGAAGGGCTACTACAGTGGGGTTTTGTAGTAGGGGAGAGATTGAGCTCAGCTCTGAATACAAAGAAAAGTAAGGATTTATAGCCAAGAAGTAGGGTGGGGGTTGGGGTGGAAAATTACTTAGAGGTAAAGTACTCCTTTGCTAAACTAGTCTAAGAGGGTTTTTGCTGAAGACAGGTCCTCACCATCGTGATAAGATAAAGGAGGTCAGACCAAGGGTGGGAGATTTTTGCTGTACTGATTTAGCAGAATTCTTGCTAAAACTGGAATAAGTGGGCCAAGGACAGAGCCCAGCATCAGGCCCTGTCAGAAGGAGGGCTCAGAGGAGCCGGGCTAGAGTTAAGTCCAGGAGACAGGCTTGGTCAGAAGAAAAGTAGACATTGTTTGGTGGCCCCCAAGGGACAAATGGCTTCCCTGTCTTTGGCCCAGCACTTCTGAGCACCTTGCCTGTTGGAGAGGACGAGTGTGGATGAGGAGGAAAGTGCAGGGCGCTAAGAACCGCCATCCTGGGAACAGAGGGTGCTCCCTGCCCAGTGGTCTGAGGCTGTTGCTGCCCTGGGTAGGCTGCCCCGCAGCCGGACTGTGGCCTCAGACATGGTGGAGGCCACCGTCCTACCAGAGCTCCATCAGTGTGGCCAGAAAAGGCACAGTGAACATTAAGGACTTAGTTCCTTCAATGTAGAGTGACTTCCTCTTTGGATGGTGAAGGACCTTCTGGGTCTTACAAGATACAGCAAGGAACAAAGAACCCATGGCAGTTCACTGACTTCCTGTCAGTCTCACTATGAGACCAAGACCAGTTGCTCTTCCTTGAAGATGTGACCCCAGTGCATTCTCCCTTGCCAGGGCACTCTTTGTACCAATTGCAGTCAGAATGTAAATTTAATGACTATAGAATGCAAAGGATCAGGGTCACATTTACTGTATAATTTATAAACCCCTGTGCTTAGCACATTATTTCAAAATGCTTGAGAAATCTTTAATAAATGTTGGAATCTTGAATGAATTGAACGATGGAGGGCTTCTGAGGAATGGAGCTTCCTCCCAGGGGGTGAGAAGGATGAAATTGGAAGAAATGGATTAAGGAGGTATATAGGGTACAATATGGTCTGCTGACCATTTGCCATGTCTCTTTTGACGCAATTCTAAAGTAAATTGCCTTCTTGCGTGCCATTTCTTAATGATCGGTGGGGACTCCCTCAAATGTTTTCTTTCAATTCCAGAGTCCCAAATGGCATTACTGAAAAGGACCAGGTAGTCCATGTCAACTTCAAAAGTAGCACTTTTACATGTAGCTCATTATTTCTTCTTTCTCTCCACTTTGGTGGAGAGGGTGGGTACTGACTGACTGTCGTCTGCACTGGGCAGTGTCTGTGCGGCAGGAGCACAGCTGAGACGGGATTGCAGCAGAAGCAGCCCCTGTGGCTTGTGTGATGCAGAGCTGAGCTGCAAACACGCCAAATGTCTGGAGGGCTGATTCCGATTTGGCGTGGAAGGAATTTCCCATCTGCTCACATCTCTTTTTTCCTGCTTGTCCTGAGAGTCACCATTGGAGAACACAGCAGGGCAGGCTCTAGAGAAGTTTTAGGTAGCTGGGGCTGCATGGAGGCCGGGACAATAGGGGAAACTGTGGAGGGAATGGGGACAGGGAGAGAGGAGCATGGCCTGGCAGGGGGCCAGGACAGAGCACACACCCCAGGGCGTTTCAGAGCTTTGCTGCTCCCTGCTGAGCAAGGTGCTGATGACCACACCATGCAAGACCTGACTTTAACCAGTGAGAGTCCTCCAAGGCATTTATTAAAGTCCTTTCTCCAGGGTCCAGTCCAGGGACTCCATAGATTCCGAGCTCCCCTACATAGCTGTCAAGTGGTTGGGCCCATTTAACAGTGGAGCAGAGGGAGGCTGAGGACTAGGCAGCCCAGCCGGCCTGATCAAGAAAGTCCTCCCGCTGTCCTGAGTCCAACCTTCCCAGGCTGTGCTCCAGAGAGCACTCTGCAGAGGGGTGGGTGCAGCTAAATTTTGGGTTTAAAATTCATAAAGGGGAGGGGGCATTTTGTACACTTTCCTCTGCTTTTGTCTTTGTCTTGTTAACTGCCTCCCAATCATTTCCTCTTTACACAACCTCAAACTTTGGGTACAGCTGTGCTCTAGCAAATTTATTATCACAGGAGATGATAACAAATTATAGGAGGAAGAAAAGTTGTTACTCTCTCTTAACTTCTCTGTAGAGCTTTTGTGATTTGGCTTCTTCCAAAAGACAACTCTGCTACAATTAGTCAACCATCAGTGGAGATATTTTAATTCTTGAAAGGAAATTTACCAGAAATCCAAACAAGCAAGTTAAAACAACAATGAGATACCATGAACAAGTTGGTAGATTTTAAAAAATGATAGCACTCAGTGCAGGGAAGGGAGGTATCAGAAATGGTGGCTAACAGCAAAAGCTTCCAAGTCAGACAAATGTGATTTTGTCACTGCTAACGAGGCATATGGCTTTTGTCAAGTTATTTATTCTCTTTAAGCCCAGTTTGTGCATGCTTTCTTGAAAGTTGATCATACAAATTGGGTCATTCTTGACACACCCAACTAAAACAGAGTTGAGAAGCCAGGGGAAAAAAGCACTCAAGGTAGAAAACATTGCTCCAGGAATGTAATTCTCTGAGAGCCCTGCTGCGAACCTGCCTGCTGTAATCTGAAACCAGCTTTATCTACAGCTTCTGAGACAGCTGCCGCAACTCTAGCACTCATTTCGCCAGCGCCACCGTAGCGCCAGTCGGAACTTGCCAGGTCCCCGCACCCCTACTCGTGCCCATGGACTTTCTCAAAGAGCAGCATGTACGTAACATTTCTCCTCCTTTATAAACCTCTAACCTCCTCTTTGTTCTTCAGACATACTGAAGTCCACCCGGTCTGCGTGTATGCCCTGAACTATAATTCTTCCCAAATAAAATGTTAAATTTGGAGATTCATCTCTACATTTTTATTTTAACACTTTAAATGATGAAAATAATGCATTTTGGCCTAGTTGTGAAGAATTCACAAGATACGTATGTAAGTGCTTAGCCTACTGCCTGGCAGGATGGGGCAGTGTAAATGGTGGGCCATTTCTCGGTGGAGATCAAAGGCCTGACCCTTTGACACGTTAATTAACTTGTGGGGAAGCTAGCCTAAAGAGAAGAACATCTAGACAACTACAACAAACGATTCATGCAAAAATATGGTCACAGCTGAGTGACTGATGAGTGAATCATTAGAAATGTACCCTTGGTAGAAGTTTGTTTGGGGACTGTTAATTTGTTTTCAGAAATACGAGACTATCACAAACAAACATGGTTGGGACGTAAGGATGCTTTTCTTGGTTTAAGAGGTTTTTGGAGTTGAATCGTTCACTTGCTCTGGGACTGAGAACTGGACTATGTATCTACTATCTCTGCCACCTGGCCACCTCCAAGGCAAGTTGCATTCAGGCAGCCATTGGAGCTTGGGTGTTCCTCTTGCAAAATCCCAGCCGTTTTTGCGTGAGTGGCACTGGCTGCTGAGGGAGCTTGGAAAGGCTGAGCCACAAAGGGGGCTATTTAGTGGCCTTGACAGAAAACATTTATAGGGAACCTGGTAATGTCTCTGGCTGTTTGGATGAACTTACCTGTGTAAGCTCACTGCATCGTGGTGGAGATTAGTGTTTGGAGCCTACAGGAGACAAAGGGTAGGAGGGGTGGACATAGGATATGGTTGGGTGTGGAACTTGTAGTATAAACTTCAAGTGGCTTTCCTGTAGAACACCTCTTCGCAGTCTATGAGGTATTCCAGGCTTTCTCCTTACTGTATATTAGAAATATTCCCCAGCACAGGGCACAGTTGGGCACATATAAGCATTTCTTAATTTCCAATACTTCCTGATGTAGAAGCTTACTCTGGTCTTTCTCAGATAATCTTGGCCCATTTTCCCCTCACTTATGCACAGAATAATCTTCCCACTCTTCTTCTATACACACTCACCATTCCCCAAGTCTGTCCTCTCATCTATCCCCATCACTAAAAATACTGCAATTAAATTAAAAATATGGTCCATGTCCCTTTGCTGTTACTAAGTTTGAGGGCTCTCAAACTCTGCCTCCACCCGCCTTTCTAGCTTCACCTACTTCATTCTCCCTGGCCCTACCTCCTTAGAGATGACAAGTTCCCTGGCCTTCCTCAGGGATGCCACTTTGCTAATTTCTCCACACCTTCGTGACAGGATGCCTTGTGCTGAAGAGCTAGCCGGGGCACACCCACTCCTCTCCTTCCTCACCGTCTTCCCTTCTGTAACCTTTGCTTGTTCAGTTATTTCTTCTGCCAGGCTCCCGCGGGAGCTGATACCTCTCTGTCAGCACATTCCACATTGTAACAAAGTTTTTCCATGTGTATTTCTTCAAAAGTTATCCTGGAGCTCGGTACATAGTCCACTTGCCATAGATATTCAACGAGTGAACGTAATTCATTATTTTTACTCTTCCTAGCAATTGTGAATGCCTCCATCCCCTCCCCTTCCGGGGGCCTAAGACAGTCTCTTTGCAGATAGCAACGTGCTCCCTGACACGGGAATGGGAGACACTCTTGCGAGTGTGTCTGAGCAAAGCTGACACATTTTTTCTCCTTTAAGATCTTGCAGTCGAATGTGGAATGATCCTGAAATTAAGGTCAGCTCCAGGTGGTTGTTTATATCAGCTGTCAGATTGCAGAATAAAAAATGGCTTTTATATGTTTGATTTTTATTGTTTTCCAGGGCAATGTCACTTTTTCCTGCTCCGAACCGCAAATTGTGCCCATCACATTTGTCAACTCCGGTGGCAGTTATTTGTTGCTGCCTGGCACCCCCCAAATTGATGGGCTCTCAGTGAGTTTCCAGTTTCGAACATGGAACAAGGATGGTCTGCTTCTGTCCACAGAGCTGTCTGGGGGCTCGGGGACCCTGCTGCTGAGCCTGGAGGGCGGAATCCTGAGACTGGTGATTGGGAAAATGACAGAACGCCTGGCAGAAATCCTCACAGGTACCATCTGCCGACAGTCTCTAGGTCGGTTTCTCATTTGGCCGAGTCAACGAAGGTTGAGGTTCTGACCCAAACACACAGAATCCAACTCCTAGGGATGTGCAGTAAATTCAGGGCAGGGATTTACTCCATGTCTGAAAAGCCAGCATTTTTTTCTTATTGGGAAAAAAACACAGTGAATTCAGAATTAGCAAAGTAAACTTTGTCAAGTCCCTTAATTTCCTTCTCTCTCAGCAGTCTCATTGGAGAGGTGGAATAAGCATTCCTGTCGAGCAGTGTTTAGCGTGATATAGACCATCTGTAGAGCATTCTCGTAGGTCCCCTACAGACCTGGCATATATTATATGGCATCTTCACCATGAGCACTCAAGGAAGGTATCATTTTCTACTTTTTAGATGAGGAAATGAAGAGTCATAGAAATGACTGCCCAAGTCACATGTTCCTGTGATAGGGCTAGAATTTCATCTGGAATTTGTTTGACTTCCAAGCCTATATTTTCCTCTTAAACCACATGATCATTGAATTTTTTATGGCCCCCAAATTGTATTTCAAGTTCAAAGTAGTGAGTTTTAAAAATTATTTTTTCAAAAAATATATTCTTAACATAGTAAGTACCAGCACACACGGCACTGAGTATGGCAAACCTTTTGGATGGTCCTCAGACAGCTGAAATGAGGCAAGCTGTAAGTTTCACTGCAATGTGGTATATAGATTTTAAGGTGTAGCAGTGTGAGGCAGGTCTATGATCAAGTCGTGGGTGCAATTCTTTGCCTCTTGCAGCTGCTGTTACTTCAATATGAAATAGTGAAAGCTTCTCCCTCCTTCTCCATCTGTTATCATATTATTATCTGTTGTTCCCTCAAGAAACAGTGTTGTTGACTTAGTTGACAAACACTCACTGAGGTCAGCCCACATGCCAGGCATTAGCCTAGGGGCTGAGGTACACTGATAGTTCAACATATCCTTTGGGAAATTTCCCAGAATAAACAGTCTCACCAAATCCCCTCCACTGTGGAGTATACTGCAGTGCATTTTTCTTTAATTTAGATGGCTTTCTTCCCCCACTGGACTGTGACTTTTGTTATCCAAATAAAATTGAGAAAACTGAATTAACTAGTAAAGTATATGACTTGTCCAACTTGTTTTTACCTGTCTGACTAGTCAAGGTCTAGTCAGAACATGAGAGAGACTCGAATGTCCATGAGTGAACAAAAAGGCCCATGGAACCCTTGAGAATACTAGAAAGGCTAGGTCTGGGAACCAGACAGGCAGATTGGAAAGTCTCTTTTCTCCTTCTTGCTCCATGGCCCTGAATAAACTTCTTGACTTTGTCTCATGTAAACTGCAGCATACACATGATCTACAGCTGCGTAACCAATCACACCGAATTTAGTAATTGAAAACAGCATCTGTAAGTCTCAGTTTCTGCGGGCCAGGAATCCAGGGGCAACTCGGCTGGGTGACTGTGGCAGAGCCGTCCTGTGAGGCGGAGCTCCGCCTGCTCCCTGGGGCTTCGGGCTCCGTGGGGGCAGGTCTGCTCCCAGACTCAAGGATGTGCTGTGGGCAGGCCTCAGAAGAGCCATTTGCAAATGTAGGGAAGTGTCAAATTTCCCCATGAAAGTTTGATACTTTGAGTTTGTAAAGCAAACTGATAACAAGAAAAAAGGCTTACAAATTTTATCACACGCACACATGCACACAGAAGTCATACAAAATATAAAAACTGAAAGGTCCAGATGGTTGATGCTTTCATGCCATCCCTAGGTTACAGAAAGAATGGGAGCTCGACGCATGGCCCAAAATAAGTTATAGTGATAAATCAGGTTGCAGTGGCAGGGTGGGTGGTGGGAGGGGGAGAAGGGGAGGCCTGGCTAGCAAAGGTGGTCTTGCTGTGCAGCTGAAACCTCACTGGTAGCAGCCCTACAGAGAATAGGTGGTAAATGCTCCCTTCAGCCCTTACAGGTGTTAGACTCAGCTAATCCTCCCTAGATCTGGACAGGGGCGGCCTCAGAGAAAGCCTGGCTGCATCAGGGCAGGTTTTCTCTACAGATGCAAATTTCCCCCATGACAGGCAGCTTTGCAGGGCTGCTTGCTGGCTGTCTGAACAGCCATCCCAAAATATTCCAGAAAAGAATATTTTGGAGTGAAATATTTTAGTTTTCTCCTCAAGGTTTCCCTTAGGAGCTTCTCCAGCAAGCTGCCAGGAGAGAGCAAGAGAGAACACCCGAGATAGAAAGCACAGACTTTTATAATCTGTTATTGGGGATTATCTTAGAGGCTGCTTATCACATGAGATTAAAAATAAATAATTTTTTCTTTGCAAGATTGTGATGGCAATTACATGAGATAGTACAGTATGCCTAAAATACTTAACAGAGTGTTGAGAAGCTATTTAACAAATTTATTTTCCTTCCATACTGACTCAAGACCTATAGCTACAGGGAGCCTCAGTCCACAGAGTCATAAAAGTTAAGGATGAATTTGTGCAGTCGGAGACTTTTATAAAATTTATTAGATTTCCAGTAATGCAGGTGAGTTGATCAATTAGAATTATAATATTTTTCATGTTCAGAGTTATAAAAGCTAAACCTCAATTCTCCTTATTTGAAGAAGAAAAATGTGAACTGGCACTGGGCTGTTTCTCTCAAATTGGTGAGGTGTTTTTGAGTACAGAATCCAGTAGGCCTCAGGTCAAAAATGCAGTTTTAATATAGCACAGGCCCCAGAGGCACTTGGCTGTAAAGAATCCAGGTGCTGCCTGTATTATTAAGCACGTGCCAGTCCATTAAAACGCGTTTATAACCGAGAGAGAGGCTGGTGAAAGCTGCCGCCTTACCGGCTATGGAGGGGGGAAAAAATCATCAGTTACTTCAGACTTCCGTCTCAAACATTGAAACAAGTAAGGAACAAGGAAGCTTTAAAAATGTGCAGCCTGCATTCCTGAAGTTTGTCTTAGAAAATTCTTGCATAATTCTCTTCATAAGGAGAATTTCCTGCATATAAAAAAAATTTGAACTTTCTTAGTTTTTCTTTGAAATGGATGAAGATTTTTTATTTTCTGCTTATTTTCCTCTCCTTGAGGAGAGGAGGGACAAACACATAATCAAACAAAAATAGGAAACTTATTTCAAAGTACTTGAGATTATATTGACTTTGTAAGAGATGAAAATCCAATATGAATAATGAAAAAATAATGACAACTGTCCTAATAATTTTTGAGGGCCAGAGGGGTCCTCCAAAGGCCATCCCTTGACACATGGGATGTCACATAAAACAGAACATACATAGCACCATGTCTTGTTCACGGGTCAGGGAATGCAGATTGTCAAAGATGTATTTCAGACTCGTTCGGGAGTTTCTAACATCCTGGATCTAAAAGAGAAGGTAATTCCCATGGAAAGGGCAGCACACCGATGCCAGGCACTCGCAGCCTGTTTTCAGAGCTTGGCAGTGGCCTGACTTTCTAGGAAGAAAGGGTGCCGATTCGGGGCTTTTTGCATTGGAGACCAGAGAGAGAAGTGCAAACAAAACGCATCCTCAAAATAGAAGACATGTGAATTTAATTATTCTAGGGGATGAAGTTTCAGGAAGATGAGAGACAACAGTATAATCTCTTCTTTGTATTTTTATTTACTTTCTATTTTTGTCATTTTCTTTTCTGAAAGCCTTCCAGGGGTCCTCAAACTTCTTAAACAGGGGGCCAGTTCACTGTCCCTCAGACCATTGGAGGGCCAGACTATAGTTTAAAAAAAAAACTATGAACAAATTTCTATGCACACTGCACATATCTTATTTGGAAGTAAAAAAACAAAATGGGCAAAAACACCCAGCGGGCCGGATAAATGTCCTCGGCAGGCCGCATGCGGCCCTCGGGCCTTAGTTTGAGGACAAGGAAAGGTCGAAGAACTCATTTCACCACAAGCGATGTCAGAGTGGAACCAACATCCATTGTAGATCCTCTGCTGTCAGGCCTTGTACTAGGACGTTGTCAAATAGAACTGTAGGGAAAAAATTCATAAAACTTCATGAGGTGGTTATTATTGTACCTACACATGTAGAAGGAAATTGAGATTCAGACATTAAGTTCACGGGACCAGGACAGTGTGCAGCCTCAGACTCTTCCTTGGAGTTCTCAAGTTCATGGTCTTTCTACAATTCATTTATTTATATTGTCAATTGCTTACATAACTCAAATGTAAAGAAACTCTGCTTTGGATGAAAGATCTACAGACAAATATACAGTAGGGTAGGCTACTAAGGAAAATGGGCTTCTTAGGATCCACAGTTGTGTCTTTCCAAAACATTTCACTTGGTGGTCTTATTCTGGGGTTAAATGGGATTCACTCAAGAATGGGAAGTCCATGGTCTTTATAAACATCTGGTCTACTTTGGCTAGGTTGCTATATAACATAAAGTAAATCATACATGTCTATTATCAGCACATACACAAATATTCACTGAGTATATATGGCATGCTTTTTTCAGACTTCTTTTTTGATGCTCAGTGTCAATTCCTTAGTAAGATTATCATGTAAGGGCTAAGGCTACTAAGTGACGTGAGGGCTATCTGCTTCCAAAGACCATGCCCTCCTTTGCTCAGGCGTTCCCACTCCAGTCAGCCCTGTTCCCCTCGGCCACGTGGGAATTCAGGAGCGGCACAGAAATAGGGAACACCCTTAAGGAGTCTTGCTGCTCAGTGAGCCTTGCCGTTCGCGCTTTTGGGAATCAGAAAATCCATTTAGGCAAATCTTAGATGAATGAGCAAATACCCAGATGATTTATTTTATGCATTTCAAACTGTCAGTTGTTTCTTCTCGTAAGATACCATGTGCCTTGGGGACCTCTCACAATGGTCAGGTGGCCATGAGCATCTCTCAAAATCCACACTTGTTCATTGAACAATAGATGCCACGTTTCATTTTTTAATGAGGGACAAAGCTGTCATTTTAAAGGCTCTTCAGGAGATACTTAGCATGGAGATGGGCATTGCTCAAACCAGTCTGAATTACTAAGAAAACAGGGCATTTTGTAAAGGTAAAGGAGACCACCTGGTTTGTTTTCTTCAAAGGAATAAGGCAGAATGTTTTGAATGCCATGTGAAACATTACGCAATCCAAAGAGAAAACTGCCACTATTATAATTATTTTGAAAGTGATCTGACATTTCAATGTTACTTTTATTTTTTCAATGGGAGAATGTAAGGCAGTAAGAATAGGAAGAAAGAGGGCTTCAGTTTAATTTTTTTTTTCTCCTGTTGTAGTACTTCTCAAATGTCAGTGCAGAGAGCCTGAACTCAGGCCTTAATGGTGGCTTGGGGCTCTAGCCCAGCTGTGCTGAGTAGATGTAGGACGTGAGCAAGTCTGGTTCCATTAGACCTCGCGGTCCTCTTTTGCTATAGGAGAAGGTTGGTCTAGAATCACTGAAGCCCCTTCTAGCCCTTGCTATGAGTTCTTGAAAGAAAACAGGTCAACCGTGTATGTTATTATCGTCAAGAAAAGTATCAACCTAAAAGTCTTCTTTTGAAAACAGGGTAAGTGGCCTTGACTGGGAGTACCCAGAGCCAAGCCCTTGCCAAAGGCCATGATTCTTAACTCCCAAAATTCTGGTGTGTTTTGTGAAGTAAGAAAAGTAAACTTGGCCTCTTTGACGTCATGATTGTTGTGAATGAGATGCCTTGCGTGTCCCAAAAAGGTCACACTTAAGACTTTAAGTGACCTGTAGAGAATTAGGAGCCAAATATCCAAATCTGAAAAGTTTTTTTGGGGGGCGGGGGGCTATGCAGGTAACCTTCTTTAAATCACACTAGAATTGTGTGTGGGGAGGGGCTCGGTAGAGGGGTTATGATAATATATAGAGTCTTCAAACTTGTTAATAAAGGGACAGTTGCAGGTGTTAAAGCTATTTCATGTAGAGAGGAAACAGGGCGTGGTGAGGATCTTTGAATATGGAGCAGACTTCCTTACAGATGAGGATCTGCAAATGTTTATGTCCCTTCAGAAAGCAGAGAAAGCAGCAGGGAGGCCAAATGACAGAGAGACTACCCTGCATTTTCGTTAAAGAATCTTACCCCCAGAGATTCCCAATTGTGCAGTGCACTGCCTTGATGTCACCAAGGACATCAAATCCAAACTGGAATTTTCAGGATGAACAGATGAGTCTATACTTTAAAGACATGGTCTCAACACAATCAAATGAAATCCAGAAGAAAAATCTGGGAAAATCTACCCTAAGAGGTCTCAGCCTGGCCACCGAGCACCATTTAATGACTATAAGCTGCAGAGACATAGATAAGAGCCAGTCACCTGGAACAGAGCAGAATCCTGGGACGAAAGGAGTCATGGCTACAAAGATGCAGAAATCAACCAGAGGCCATCACAATCCTTTTAGCTGAGGCAAATGGCTTAGTGGAGAGACCATCCCAGCTCATCCCATCCCGTTTAATTGCTAGGAGCGAGCAGTAGTGCTTACTGCCTTACAATTGTTCAGTATTTCCATAATTTCTTGAATAGTACTAGAGAAAATCCTTTCCAAAAATATCAGTTAAGCAGTCCATTCCCTCAGTCATGGGTTTTCTGCATTCTGTAGGCTGCCGTGACGAGCTCGTCCTACTCTAGCTCAGGACATGGCGAGACTCTGGTGGCAGAGCCTGGAGGGGCAGCCAGAGTGGGTGTTTGCTTGATGGCTACTTGGCATCAATAGCGTTTAAATCAAATAATTCATCCTGTAGCTGTGGCGAACACCACCCCACTTATCTTTTGAAATGTATCTCAGTTGGTATTTTCTCAGAAAACCTTTCTGAGGCAGGCAGGTATCCTGTTCTCTGGTCTTCTAGCTCTTCTCCGTAGCATTGGCCCTAAGTGTGTGTATGTGTGCCTGTATCAGTCTGCTCAGGCGGCCACAGCAAATCACCACAGACTAAGTGGCTCAAACAACAAAAGTGTATTTCCTCACAGTTCTGGAGGCTGGACATCTAAGACGAAGGTGTCGGCAGGTTTGATTTCTTCTGAGGGCCTCTCTCTTGGTTTTATGTAGGTGGCCGCCTGCTCCCTGTGTCCTCACGTGGTCCTCCCTCTGTGCGTGTCTCTGTCCATACATCCTCCTTTCACAAGGGCACCAGACATAATGAACCTCATTTTGCCATAATTACCCTTTACAGATCCTAGCTCCAAATAAAGTTTTATTTTTAGGTACTGGGGGTCAGGACTTTGACATAAGAGATTTGCGGGGACTCATCACAGTTCATAACAATGTCTGTTAATTCTGCGTCTATACAATTGGTTGTCCAATGCCTTCTCATCACTAGGACATAGGGGTCCATGGGAACAAGTCCATCACTTACCCAGGGCCCAGTGCCACCCCTTGCTCACCACAAGCCCTCCCTCCCTGTGTGCCTCTCGCAGGAGCCACTGTCTCGAGGAATAAACTAGTGGAGTCGACCTCCAAAACATTTCTGAAGGCTATACCTTTAACAGGGAAAGAAGAGTTTGTAGTGATTTTTAACAAACAGTCATGTAACAACAATTATATGCTGCACAGTGTGTCAAACTCAGGAATGAGTTATCCTCAGCGGAAGTGCTAATTAGACAAAGGGCAGTGGAGCTCCCAGAGGGGGAGACGGCCTGAGAGAGAGAGTGAGCTGCGCTGTGTAGGAGAGCAGTGCCCACCCCAGTGAACGCAGGCGGCCAGATGGTTATAGGCCACCGCCCTGCAATTAACAGAGCTGCTCCCCATATAGTGCCCTTTTTCATATAAGTCATTTGTAGCTAGCCGCCATCTGCACGTCAAGCAAATATGACGAGTCTGCGAGCTTCATCCTCTGCTTCAATTAAGTTGTCATTAATGCCTCTGTGTTGCAGCTAAGATAATGTTGATGAGAAAATCCCATTAGCAAGGGCAAATAAATAGCCCCAGGGCCATGGCTGTCACAACAAGCTGTCTGGCTGAGCATAGAGTTCGAGTTTCAGAAGACAGAACTATGATGAAGCATTGCATTTTATGGGGACCTGTGAAATGTAATTGCCTGAACTTCAAGATCCCAATCAAAGGTTGGGGATGTTTACCAAAGTAGTGATCTTGGGCATCTGCAGCTTTTTCAGGCTCGGGTAATGACAACAGAAGCATTTTATTTATTAACTTACTCTTCTTTCTCTACCTTACTCAAAAGAGAAATTGAGAGAGCTTGATTTTTATTATTATAGCAGATTCATCTACTAGTCAAGCCTGCTGTTATCTCCCTTGCTCTTCCATATTTTCTACTTTGATGATTCTTTTATAAAGTTCACTTTGCTTCCACCTAATTCAGGAAACTTTTGGAGCATCGACTCTGTGCTGGGCACTATGGCTGAACCTGGGGATGGTGGCACTGCCCGTCACCTCCTAGGCACTGTTGGCAGGGACAGGAAAGGCGTTTATAATGCAATAGGACACATGCTCAGGATTCTGGAAAAGCACAGATAAGAGGCAACGGGATGGTGAGAAAGAAAGGACTTTCTAGAAGAGGGGACAATACAGTTTGGTTCTGAAAAATGGATAGAATTTGGCCAAATAGGGAAAGAAAGGATGCTCCAATCAGAGACGAGAAACATTAGGAGAACCAGGGGTGTAAGACTCCCTGGGGGGCTTAGTGTACCTGAGTCACAGAGTGCACAGGAGGATGAACAAAAGGTGAGGCAGCAGGTTGGTCAGGGACCGCAGGACTGCACAGTTTGAGCTGTATCTTGACGGGAGTAGGAAAACATCTCTCTGAAGTTGAGCTTGACTTTTATCATGTAGATGTGTGATCTGAACATTGAAGTCTGTACTAGGGAAACAACCCCTTCGCCATCGACCACAAATGTGTCGCAACTTCCTGTCAGACTCCAGTGGATGCAAACCCAGATGTTTTCTCTTTATACCCTGATAGGGGGTTTTCAGGATCCAGGTTATCTTGAAATATGAGCCAGGCTTTAACAACCAGGAAAGGCTTAACCTGTGATTTATGGCCAATGCTCATGAGACGGCCCTGCTGCTGACACTTGGCAGTGGAGATTCAGCTGGTTTGATGCTCAATCAATCAATGAGCATTTGGAGAGGGCAAGACGTTGCCCCGGTGATGCTGAGGGGGATACCCAACCATGACTCAGATTCTGACCCCCAGGAACTTGTAATCCCACTGGGGAGATGAGACTTACATAGATGAATTGTTAATTAATATCAACAGGCAATAAATAATATGAATGAAATAAGCAGATCAGACAGTGGATGTTACAGGAATTTAGAAGGAAAAATTACCTTGCCCTAGCCTAGTCAAGGAAAGCCTGCTTCGTTCATTCCCTGATTTAGTAACTTATTCATTTATTTGATCAATCAATCACGCAGCACTTTCTTTATGCCCTCTACTGTGCTGGGTGGCTGTGATAGAAAGTCAAAAAATAGCGGCTGTCTGTCTGTATGGTCTCGGAGACGCTGTGCTAAGGCAAACACGGGCCTTGGAGGACTGGGAGATGCATTTGGATAGTGGGAACTGTGCAGTGTACAGGTAGAGCAGAGACTGGGAATAGAAGCACCAATTTGCTAAATGTGTTCACTTGGAGCATAATGAATACACTAGTCTAGCTGGGGTAGGAAACTTATGTAGAGTTACTGGGAAATAAGGTTGAAAATACGGAAAGAAACTAAAGAAACTTGGCTACAGAAAGCGTAGATTGTCCAGCGAAGTAGCGCCAGTTGCATTCTCAGCTCCATGAGCCGTGGGAGGCGTATTTGCTGTGAAATCGATGATGACGTTGCTCTTTAGATAGTTTGATCTATCGAGGTGTCCTCTACCAGAAAGAGGCAGGAGGCTGGGAAAAGAAGGAGACCGTCCTGAAAATTCCCAGCTGTAAGGATAAGGAGTAGAATAAAAGGAAATATGAAGAAATATGAGAATTTAATCTACCATATATAGAGAAGAGTTAATAGACTTTGATAACTGATGAATAAATGGAGTCCAAGAAAAACATAACTCAGGCTCTACATTGTGACATAATGGTACTAGTAATCATGATATTCTCTTTTACTATGTAATTGACATTTATTTTAAGACTGCCTTATTCAATTATTTATATATTCCCCACTTTGTTCTTACAGAAATTAAAACTACCTTTGAACTGTTAATTAAGGGTAGATATGAGAGGGCATAGAAAAACAGCTGAATTGGGTGTTCTGGAGAAGATAGAGCCTAGAAACTTCTAAGTCAAGCTTATCAATTCTATTTCTATTTTACAGATGAGGTAACAGGTTTAGAGAAATTAAGATATCGGTCTAAATCCCTAGAAATTGTGAGTGACAGGGCCTTGAGCAACGGGTAACAGGCAAATACAGGCGTCATGGAAATGTGTCACAAGTTATGTGCAGTGTTGGAAACAGTCTTTGGGGACTCTGTGCTGACCTGGGCCGTGTCTCTGCACGTGCATGTGCGGCTGTGACAGCCTGGTCTAGTCATGGCTGATGCGTAAGGCTCCTGGACAGCCACTCTGTTTCGTTTCGACGGTTCATTAACACCTTGCAGCACAGATCATGATCTTGCCTTTCCTTCTATCTTCAAAACATAAAGGCAGACAATAAAATAACATGAAGATTAAAGTTCAAAGATCTGTTAGGAATTTGACTGACGAATTAGAGAGAGAAAGGGAAGAGTAATTGAGATCCAGAATGCAAGAGGTACAGTACAAAACTCCCCACCTCCACCAAAGTAAAATCAAAGTAATAAAATTTGGCTTAGCGTTCTAAGGTCAGACCTAAGTAGACTTCCTGAGAAACAAAAGTTGAATCTGATTTTAATTCTTCTCAGAAACTAGATGATCCACAAAAATACAGGACTAAAGTTTGAAGTCAGTATTATTAAAAGCAAGGTTGTCCGGTAGGAATGTAAACCGGCACAGCCACTTTGGAAAGAGTCTGGCAATTCCCCAAAGGGTGAAGTATGGAATTACCACATGAACCAGCAACTGCACTCCTAGGTGTCTACGAAAATTGGAAATATATGTCCACACAGAAACATGTACCCAGATGTTCATGGCAGCATTATTCACAATAATGCCCCAAAGTGGAAACAACCTAAATGTCCACCAACAGGTGATGGATGAATCAAAGGTAGCGTATTCATATAATGGAACATTATTCAGCTATACAAATATTCCAATTCATGCAACATGGATAGACCTTGAAAATGTTATGCTAAGCGATAGAAGCCAGTCACAAAATGGCGCCTACCGTATAATTTCACTTATATGAAATGCCAAGAATAGGGAAATCCATAGAGGTGCAAAAGTGGATTAGTGGTTGACCAGGGCTGGAGGTGAGGGCACAAGGAGGCGGAGTGGTGAGAGATGAAGGTTACAGAGGGCATTTTGGTGGTGACAGAATGTTTTAAAATTGATTGTGGTGATTGTATTACCCTGAATTTACTAAAAACCATTGAGTTGCACACTTTAAAATAGATGAAATGTATGGTACGTGAATTTTATCTCAATAAAACTGTTACCAAAATAATAATAACAAAAGGGAAGTTGAATTCAGCAACAAAAAATAAAACTTTGCAGAGCTCCCTGGTCATGCAAGTGATTCCAGAGGCAGGGCCGGACTGGTGGCTTTGGTGGTGCTGCCACAGGAGGGCGCTGCCCTGGTGCCTGACCCCTCCCTGTGAACACGGGCTCTGCCCCTGAGTGGCCGTGGGACCCGCGGCAGCCTCTCGGTCCTCCTCTGTTACATCTATACCATGAGGACAATAAATGTGAACTCCAGAACTACTGCAAAAATTAGGAATTATGTATTTAAAGTGCCTGGCACATTGTAGCCATTCAACATTGGTAGCATGTATTATTAGTTATTTTTACAGTTAGGCTGTGTTTTCAAAGGTTCATTTGCAAGTTCAGTTGTAAAGATTGAAAATGTCATTTTTATTTATACAGAATACTTTCCAAGTCTCGATATGATTCCTAGGGAAGCACAGGACAGCCTATACAACTCTTTCTCTCTAAGAAACCTTTTGTACTGATGTTCTAGGCTGGATTCCGGGACCTACGAAAAGCCATGAGAACAAATGTGGAAAAGGTCGGACATATTTTTCTGTCCTTCATTTCAGCTTAAACAGTTTTTTTAAGAGATTATGAAAATTTTAAATTATTTAAGAAACTTTGAAAATTTCAGTACTGTATGTATGAAAAAACAAAAATAATCTGTGATACTATCATTCTACATCGTTCCAGTGTTTTCTCTCGGTGTTAATTTTTAACAGAATAGGAATCGTGCAGTCTATATTATTTGGCTAGAGTTTTTCTCTTATCAGGATATCAGTAGCATTCTTGGACAGTATGATTTTTAATGACTACATTATTATTTAGTATTAAGAATACCCCATATTCGATTTAGCTAAGCTGCTACTATTGGAAATATTGCCAGCTGTGAATTTTTGTTATCGTATATAACAGTGTCATGAAATATCTTCACCATAAATCTTGGGCAAAGCTGTGTTACTATTTTAGGATTAGTTTTTCAGAATAAAATTCATGGGTAATGAGGTATGACATTCTTAGGATTTTTGATACCTATTGGTGTATTGCCTTCCAGAAAGAATGTACAATCTGAGACTACTACGGCAACATATGAAATTACCTGTTTCCCTCTGTACCTGCTAACATTGAATATAATCAGTTTTTATCCTTTGCTGCTCTGGAAGATGGCAAATAACACCTGATATCCCTCTAAAGTTCATAAATGTTCTGTTTGTAATTATCCAACTCTCTATTCAGAACCCAAATCCCATCTTTTAAGTCTCGGTCCCTAAATCACGTGGGTGCTTAGTTCCCCAGAGTGGCCCTTAAGACCCTGCTGTTCTACCCCAGGGGCTTTTTCCCATCAGGGTGTTCCTGGCCTTGAAGGTGTTGCTTTCCTGTTCTCCTAATTGGTCATGTCCTTTCTTTCAAAGCTATTTATCTCAGAGAGGTTTAGGAGGAAAGCAATCTGATAGAGTGGACTCTCCCTAATTTGCAAATAATTAATAGTACTTGAACTTGTACCTTTAAAAGAGTATTCTTGATAACTAAACCTTGGAGAATCTTTGGGGGTGCTTTTGGGGTCCATTAACAGAATGATATGGAAAGGAGTGCCTGGGTGGAAAGCAAAGATTTTTAGAAGAGAAGGTTCTACTTTACTTGCCTTGGAATGGATGCTGGGGTCAAGTGCCCTAAATTAGCCACGTTTTCCTAGCTTCTTTCCTTTCTTTTCTGAAATGTCTAATGGAGCAGTTCCCAAACCTGGCTGCACAGCCGAAATCCCAGAGATCTTTGAACCTTCCAAGGCCTGGGGCCACCCCCAGAAATCTGACTTAATTAACCTGCTGTGGGCCCAGTGTTCTATATTTTCAAAAGCTTCCCAGGTGATACTGGAATCAAAAATGATTATTCTAATAATTCTCTTCCACAGAGCTAAGCTTTTCACACAAGCCCCCCACTCCCCACAGGAAAAGGCAGGAGAAGGTCAACTCAAAGAAAATCGGACCAGCTCTATCCCAAGAATGGAAAAATAAGCACCACATGTACTCACCAGCAAATTGGTTTCACTGATCAACACCTAAGTGCACTTATAGGAATAACATTTATCGGGTGTCTGGCAGATGGGCGGGGGGAGGAGGGGACAGGTATATACGTACATAATGAGTGCGATGCGCACCATCCGAGGGATGGACACGCTTGAAGCTCTGACTCGAGGGGGGAGGGGGCGAGGGCAATATATGTAACCTTAACGTTTGTACCCCATAATATGCTGAAATAAAAAAACAAAAAAGAAAAGCGGACCAAAAAAAAAACAGGAAAGGAGAGGAGAGAGAGGAAGAGAGGGAAGAGGAGGGGAGAGGGAGAAAGAGAGGGAGGGGAGGGGGAGGAGGAGAGAAGAAGAGAGGAGAAAGGGGAGGAGACCAACCCAGCAAATCCTCACTAAGTGAAAACTTTAAAGAGAGAGCCACTGACAGTGACGTGGGACAGGGACCGGACCACAACCCGAGCACAGAAGCTGTTCTGCAGACTCACAGGAGCAGCCCCTTCTCCCAGCCAGTTTCATCTGTAAAATGCTGCTGGATCTCTGATTAGAGGGGCTGCTCCCTGTGGCCTCTGAATGTCTTTCTTCTCTACTGCATCCCTGATGCCTCGCAGGATGCTTGGCCCTTGAGGACTATTCAGATCGTATAATGCGGAACTAGTTATTAACTCCCTTCCAGCCCAGTCTAGAGTTTACCTGCAAATGCCAGCCCATATGTTATGCAGATATATTCAAATAAGTATGCAAATGAAAGTAAAAGTAAGACTTACAATTGACAATGCTCCCCAAATACCCAAAAGAAGTCAAATGTTCCTCACCAAGACATACCTGACAGAGCCTCTACCTGATTAGCGGAGTCCCTGTGGCCAGGACCCAAACCCTGTCAGAAGACAACCACCTTTGGGACAAAGTGGGGCCACCAGGCTGAGCGGCCTGTGGGTTCTCCCCTCTACCCCAAGCAGATGTTCCGGGCTGCAGGGGGACTGGCTGCAAGGAGCTGGCTGTAACACAGGAGGTCTCCTGCATCTGGCCACTCTGAGCAGATGGGGCCCAGCTGCCCTGGCGCAAACGCAGCTGGGCCCACACCTGGAGCTCTGCTTCTCCCTGGGCAGCTTCCCCAGCCATTCTAGAGCCCCAGGGTCGCGTGGGGGAGGGGACAGGGAGCACAAGTTCCTTATTTGCCACTCTGCTGAGATTGTCAGTGCTTTCTTCTCTGCTGGCTTCTTAGTAGGCTCTAGGAAGGCAGGTCTGTTTTACCTCTACAAATAGCTCTTCATCCGTTACTTGCTCACTGTTTTCCCTGCTGCTACTTTCTCGAAGACCCTGGCATCCTGTATCCTGGGGCCTCTGCAAGCAATCGCCACCTCCCCTCCTGCACTCCTTCCAGCCTGTCCTCTGCTCTGCATCGAGAGGATTCTTTGAATCAACACCTCCACCCAGTCATTACCAAGCTAAAGACCCCTCATGGACTCCCAGGCTCCAAAGCAGAGATTTATATCCCTGGCTGTGCTTTAAAGTCACCCAGGGAGCTTTTGAGAAAATGCAGATGCCTAGAGCCCATCCCCAGAGATTCTGATGGAATTGGTTTGGGTAAAGTGTTCTCCAGAATCATTTGTCAAAAGATAGTGTTAAAACGCCCCTTTAGCCCACCTGTAAGGCTTGTAGGCAACTGGGGTCTCTCCGTGGTTTCTTCGCATCCTCCTCCCTGCTTCTCATTCCAGACCTCTGGTTCTTTGTACAGCCTTTGTCTCCTGGAACTCTCGCTCTGAATTGCAAACTTTCTCAGTTTCCAAAACTTCCCTTAACTGTCACCCACTTCTGTGAAACACTCTTGGGACCCTCACATGGGCTAGTTAGGCCTTCTTTCTTCCTTCCCACATATCATATACTGTTGTTTGCTTGCTTCTTGGTCTACCCCTGCCCCCAGCTAGAACTTGAAAGGCAGTGTTTTAATCCTCTTTGCATATGTCTCTTCACTTGACTGTGGACCACCCCTGGATACAGATCATGGGTGCCCTTATCCATACTCCCATTGCCAGGGACCACTGTGTTTGAGCTGCCGCTGACTGCTTAGGACTGACAAGAACTGTTCTGCACACACTGCTGTGTTAAGGGTGTGATTCTCGCAAGGGCCTTTCAGCACAATCACTGCCTCCCTTTTGCAGGGGAAAAAACTGAGGCAAGGAGAGGGAAGGCAACTCCACACATAACAGGGCACAGTAATGACTACTGAATGAAGAGCTGTGTGGCTGCGTGCTCCTGTCACAGACAAATCTTAGTGACTCGATTGGTTAATATGACCACGTTTTCTTCAGCAAGTGCTTTGCACTGACATAACCTTCTTAACAGATGATAAATTTTGGGAGCGAATAGTTGAAATTCTCATGATTAGTTCCCAGTGGCGTTTTCTCAATAGGGTAGGTCAATAATGTAGTGAGCACCAAAGACATCTGGGCAGAAGAACAGGAAAACTGGACATAGCATCTGTTCTACCTCCAAAAGGCTCTAGAAACAGAACTGCCTGATCTCATTGGATCAGTGATACAGAGTAGGGATTATTTACAGCTGATAAAATCAGAGCATAGTTATGGAAAGAGACTGGAAATGAGCCTGTCTGTTACCTCTCTCCAACAGGAGGCTGCCTGCCTCTGCCTGGCACATCATTGCAATCTGGCTTGCCTTTTCTACCTTAAAAATAGTTCACTTTTTACTAAAAAATGGATAAAACTTGTCTTTAGGAAAGTGTGAGAAAACCAAAATTGCTTATAAGCCACCACCCAAAGATAAAACTGCTGGTAACATTTCAAGTTTTGTTGGTTTTTGTTTGTTTGTTTTCTGTTTTTCTTCTGCATTTATACATTAATACATCAATATATGCCATGCTTTTGGTTGTAGTATATATGAATTTTGTAACTTTGCTTTTGTGTTTAAGCCAAAACTATCAGAAGTACTTTAGGTAATTAAAAAAAGAAAGAAAGAAAAAGAGAATAGAATCAAGTGGTAAAAGGAGGGAGAAAGATGTCCCTTGTGAAACAGCAGCGGCGTTGGCTGAAGCCCTGCGAAGAGTGGGCGTGCCCTGAGAATGCGCGTGGCCCACAGCAGGCTGGGAAATGAGCCCTCTCTCCAGACTGCCCCAATCCATCATTCCTGTGCTTGTCCTTCCTGTTTCTCTTGCAGGCAGCAACTTGAATGACGGCTTGTGGCATTCGGTTAGCATCAATGCCAGGAGGAACCGCATCACTCTCACTCTGGATAACGATGCAACATCCCCAGCTCAGGACACCACCTGGGTGCAGATTTATTCTGGAAAGAGCTACTACTTTGGAGGTAAATTCTCCAACCTTTGAGAGTGAAAATAAATGGGGGAGGGAGAATGCAGAAGGCATTTATTTCACTGTGGTGATTTCACTTTGTCAATTAGATCCTTCTCCCAACACACACACACACACACACACACACGCACACACACGCACCCACCCTCAAACCCAAAATAGTGTGAAGCAAAATCTCTCACAGCTGTGCAAATATAAATTATCTAGGTCAGTGCTGAGAAAGAAAAGAACTTTAGCTATAAGAGCTGGTGTTACATAACATGTCCAAAGGAGATTTTTGTAGCTATGCCAAGCTCTGTGATCACATTAGAAAGGAAAAACTCAGCTGAAAACTTAGACAAAGTGTACCAAGAGTCAGCAGTACCTACGAGAGGAAAAATTCAGGTGGAAAGGCACAGCCAGTACACTTGGCCATCTAGACCACTTCGCTTTCTTGGTCCCTTGTCCATTCCTTCCCTACATCCCTGGAGCCCCTGCGCATGGAGTGGGGAGGCCAGCAATGGGGAGGAACTGGAAGGCCCATGAGCTTGTAGCTCCACATGGAAAAGCCAGTTCAGATTCTGCCTTCTCCGATGTTAGGTGGTTCCTGGGAATCTTTCCAATGATGAAAACACAAGGGCAAACTGATAATGATGAAAGACAAATCATTAGGCATCTACTGCATTTTTATCAATGCATATATATTTTATTTAGTTGTTTGATGGCGTTTCTTTCATTAAAAATTAATATCTAATTTCCTAGTCAGTTGTTTGTACTATAGAAATAATCTTTGAAGAGGATTTAACCTCAGTGGCTGTCTGACCTTGAGCAAGACACTTGCAGTCCCTGAATTTCCTTACCTGGAACATGGGGAACATGGGGAAATAAGCTCGCCTTCAGCATAGCCGGGAGAGTTAAGTGAGAACAAGGTTTAGATGTGCAGCACAGAGCCTGCTACGTGACAGGGGATGGACCACGTGGCTTCAGCTCCTACAGATATGGGCATGGATCAGGGTCCAAACTACAGTTGCCAATTCTTTTTCCATTGGGAAATTGAAGAAATGTATTGTATAAAATTATGCCCTGTAGTCTCTTAAATGGGATTTATAAATCTTTTCTCTCATACCAAGGAAATGTGGCTAAAGCTTTGAAATATAAAAGGGACTTGCACAGGTGCAGTGTGCATATCAGAGTCTCCTGGAAGGGAAGCAGTGTGGAGCATTATCTTTGTGGTTTGATTTTAGAGTGAGGAAGGGCCTCTGTTCTCCACCCCAATCTTCTCCATGTGTGCAGGGAGAACAAGTTCCTTTAGGAATGGAATGCACTCCCAGTCTCTGTTAAGATTTTATGTGTCTTACCTCATTTAATTCATGCAGCAAGTTTGTGAGGCAGGTAACATTATCCCCATTGAATAGGTAATAAGACTGATGTTTGCTCAGATGAAATAATGTGTATGAGGCCATAGAGCTAGTGAGTAGCAGAGCAAGGGTTCAAGTCTGGATCTGTGTTCTCCACAGTCCACTAGTGAAAACAAGGAGATGACAAAAATGCATCATTGAGGCTGCAGAACAAGAGGCTTAGGGCCCCGAAGATGTACCTTACAGACTGCATGATTTTGCACCTCATTCAATACTTCAGCAACAAAGAGAGAAAAGGGATGTTGAATTTATTTCTGGGAAAAATGTTCTTTAGAAATTACGATACAGTAAGCATCTGACATTCCTCAAAGGCAAAATGACTCCCCTCCCCCAGTTGACATGTTCTTAGATCCGGGTTTTAAGGGGCACAATGCTAAGGAGACGAAGATTTATCTATGATTTGAACAGTGTTTAAACAAACGCCCCACATGTAGACTGTAAACTTAAGGAAGGTGAAAAATGTTTTCAGTAATAATAGTCAACTTACATAAATTCTCTCTACAGCTTCAATTAGAAGTCGTAGCATCTCTCTTCATTTTATGGTGTGCTTGTGAGCTGTTAACCAGCTGCCGGGCTTCAGCCCAGCAGTGACTGTCTATTAGAGATGGCTGAAATAATTCCCAATTATTTATGGGTTATTGCCATGGTTTCAAGCTTGATTCCCATATGCTCTGAACCTATTAAAACCACTGGAATAGAGTTTGTAAGGAGCATACCACTTATATACCTGTAATGCTCTACACCTGTCTTAATGAGAAGTAGATATGCCCTGGTTGCAAGCCATGCTGAATTAGTGTAATGTATTTTTTTAAAGGGACACTCTTTAAAAAAGGTATAGTGTTAACTTTTCACATATGCTGTTACAGCCCTGTAACTATGTGCATTTAAACCCTTAGATCCCTTAAAGTCCAGATTTGTTTTGCACATCAGTTCAAAATTCCAGTTATGTTCCTGAGTGTACCTTTCTCAGGAACTAAGACTGTTAATGCCAACAATTAGCCAGACGATTATTCTGCCGCCATCCTTAGCCAAAGCATACTGTCTTTTGAAAGTATAATTCAGAATTGAATTGTGCATTTAGATACGTGTTTCAAGACAGACCCAAAATTCCCAGGTAGTTATAATATGTTGCTTCCTTGGAATGGTGAAGGATACCATGCAAAAGAATATCCAATAGCTTACCGACATAAAGAAAAAAAGTCAGAATGAGATAAATGTTATAGTACCGGTATTCCCTTTGCCACACTTTTTATTTTTTCTACGGTGTTTGAGTATGCCCTGTTTTGTACCGATTCCGTTCCCCTCCCTGAGAATGCTAGGATTTACAAGGAAAGGGCGTGCACCGCTGTGAATGAAAAAGCACCAAAATAATTAGACCTCAAGGTCTTCCATCAATAGGTCGCCAGAGCAATGACGGATCATTTCAGTATTCTTCTTCATCTTTTTTCTCTGTCCCACAGGGTGCCCCGACAATCTCACCGATTCCCAATGTTTAAATCCCATTAAGGCTTTCCAAGGCTGCATGAGGCTCATCTTTATTGATAACCAGCCCAAGGACCTCATTTCAGTTCAGCAAGGTTCCCTGGGGAATTTTAGTGATTTACACATTGATCTGTGTAGCATCAAAGACAGGTAATTATTGTCTCTTCTCCTCTGTTCTCCTACCCCCTTCCCATTCTCACTGTTCTAAATATGAGTTTCTTTAAGCAAAATTCTAATCCACCGACATTAGCCACATTAGACATAATTGAGTCGCCTAATGGAAAATATTTCTGAAAGGATTTCAGGCCCAGAGAAAAATGGTTTAAATTAGTTGAGTCTCTCTTCATGTTGACTTGCAGTAAATGGGATATGCAAATTAAATCAAAATACAAATTTGTGAAAGGATTAAAATTTTATGCATAAACAACATTTGATTACTTTGAAGTTAAGAGTAAAGCAAACCGGAGGAAGGAATTACTTCCCTCCTAAGCCATTTCGTTCTTCACTGCAGTGGGTGTCCCTCTAACATGGGCAGGTGAGCAGCAGACCCTCTGGGAGGGAGACCTACGGTAGAGGTTTGGGCCATGCCCAGCGACACACAGCGAACCCCCACCCGCTGCTTCTGTGGCCCAGAGGACACTGGACCCTGGCTAGAGAGAATCAGAAACCCATACATCTAACAAAACTTAGTTTCCCTTCTGTTTCTACTGGAATCTGGCTCCTCTTATATTATTAATAGGAGTTTCTAAATGCAAGGACACACCTCAGAAAGCCAAAGAGGATGGATTTGGAATTTTCAGCAAGGTTTTCCATGTTCCCTATGTTTCTTCTCCAGAGCCTACCTCCTTCATTCTAATTCTGCTCACCCCAGGCAAAATATTGTTTATTGAATGGATGAATAATATCTGTTAAGTGCTTGCCTATGTGTTGGTGACACAGGGCCTCTGCTCATGTTTCACCATGGACTGTATTAGCCATTACAATAAAGTGAGATAAATGACCAAGAAATGCACCCGTAATTGTTGGACCCATGGCAGCAGCAACTTAGTCTGGCCTGGGGAATGAGGTCAGGAAGGATTCAGGAGGTCCAGTCCAGTGTTGGAGCAGGAGGCACAGGCAGCTTGGGTGAGGTGGGGAGGGCGAGGGAGATTAGTGGAACATTGCACAGAAACAGGAGAGAGTGGGGCTTGCAAGTATTTCATCAATTCAAAATACTTTTTTGCATTCAAAATATCTAATATTGGAATACAGTTTGCAATTGATGATGTACAATAGTTTAATTGGCAGCATTTATTTTTCATAGTGGCATATATACTAATGGTATATCTTACAATTAATGGTGTCTTAGATGGAATAAAACACAGCTCAGTAGAGATGGTAGGTCCCTGTGGGTGGTGCACATGGCCAGGGACGTGGGCCAGGACCAATCGTAAAGAACTTTGTGTGTCAGTGAAATTTGCCTTCATGTTCTCAGAAAGAATCAGCAAGAAAGGTGCTCAGATTTGTCTAGTAGAAAGAGTATTCAGAAAAAATGAGAAAGGTGGATTGGAAGAGAGCTAGCATACAGCGGAGAAGGCGATGCTTTGGTCCAGGGGAGGAAGGGTGGGCAATACTGCATGCCTCCATTGAGCGGTACAGAAACCAGCTGCGCAGAATTTAGTGTCCGATAATGCTGGCAATGACCAATATAATTTGGTGGAACTTTATGCACCTGTTTCTCTGTTAATACTACTGCAAGTGAGATCAGCAGCACATCACATGGACTTCTTGGCTCTTCTGGTTCATCATTTTTGTATTTGACCAGCTGGAAAAGTGGCTAATAACACGTGTGCTTCATTAAAATGTATTAGTTTAGAGACCTTAGAATAAAAGGTGTTACAGGGAATGGTGGCCACCCCTGCAGTGTGTCCAGGAATGGCGAGGAGGAGGCACTCTCCTTCCTCAGCCAGCACAGCCTTGTGCAAAGTGTGGATCGATACAGGGAATATTTGTCAATAAGTGTCTCTTATGCTACCTTAATTTCTAATCAAGGAAGCTCTCGTTATTTTCGATTACATGAAAGTCATTGCCATCTACACCACATCATTACTTTTGTGTAATTGTAGTCTTGTATAATTGTATTACATACAATTGTGTTTTGGTTAATTGTGTAATAAGGGATTGTGTTTAGTTTAGTGGGTAAATGGTATGTTTTTCTTGATTTACCAGACACTGTCTTAATAGAAGAGAAAGCTGTGGCAAAAGCCTTTGCTTGAGTCATTATTTCTTGAACTTATATTTAACATTAATTGGAAAGAGGCAGGGGTTAGAAGGGCAGGTGATTTCCGAGTCTGGTGTTTTATTTTTAATGTGTTAATCAATGTGAATTTGATTTCAGGGAAAGTACAAAGTCTTTGCCTTCAAGGAGCTTGCTACTTGCTGGGGAGGGAGGCAAAACAACCTGACTGTGGTTTTCCTTACCTGTGCTGCTGTCTGGAAAGTCCGCAGAGGATGCCTGAGCGGCTCTTCATACTCCCAGGTCCCTCCCCTGCCATGTCCTCCCCAGCTACAGAGACCCAGACCTCCGTCCCACCCTGCCATGTTTGCCCCGTTCCACCCCTCCCTTTCCTTCCTTGACATGAAGTGGGATCCCACCCTCCCAGCTTCCTTTTCTTGCTGGACCCACTGGGCATCTTACACATCTTAAGGGTCTTAGCGCTGGTCACCTAGGGAAATCAGATTTGAGAAATCCGGGATAGCATTCATACCCAAGGCACAAAAGTTCCAAGATCTTATGCTCTTCTTCTAGTGGGGATCCTTTAAGCAGGTTCTCTTAGAGATGGTGCCTAGATACCCCGGTGCCTGCTGTCCAACTTGAGTGGTTTACAAACTACCTTTGACACATCACCTTGAGTAAAAGCTGGGAGCTTCCCTTCTCAGGGATTAAGGAACTTTAACCAATTTGTAGCTCAATGATGGGCTCATAGATAGGCATTGAGTGAGTGATTGAAGCTGACTTATGTACGTCCCTGAGTAGGACAGGATGCTGCAACAGCTGAAGAACTCTGGGAGGACAGATGCACTAATGTCTCTCCTTTCTAAAAGGGGAAAACTAAGGCCCAGAAGTGCATGTCAGCTCTCCTAAGATCACACAGGGTTGCAGTTGTAGTGAAGAGTTGAACATTGCCAGTGTTTTCTCCCATGTACTATCTTGCTGACAGGTACTGACCTGGAAATACCTTATCGTCAGGTGGGATAATCCTTACCTGTTAATCCTTTTGGAAATATCAGTCATTGTGTGTCTGGCTCTCAATATGTAACCCCAGCTTCTGCTCAACCAGGTAGCATTATATAACCAGGTAGCAATATATCAGATTCTTTGTATACCTTGTGTGCCTAATGCAATTCCATTTAAAAGAGAGGCATTCAACGTGTTGTGTAATGTCAGACAGGGTCTCAGTGGACCTAGGAGGGCCAGGTCCAGTAGTGTCTCTTCCTAGTATCCTTGTGGATGAGTTCCAGTCAGTTCCAGGAGCCACGTCCAGTCCTGGAGGGGTTCAAAGTCCAGGGCAGCAGGGACAGATTACCAAATTCTGTCCCAGAAATTGAATAGGAGATGGGATCCAAGGTGTGAAGCCAAACCAGGAGGAGAAAACAGGGATGCTGATGAGTCATCTGCTTGAGGTGGGGGGAAGTGGAGTCATACCTGGAAAAATTCCCAAATCCCAGTGCAGGTGGCAGCAGCTCTGACAGTCAGCAGGGCGCACATAATCCCAGCCACTACTTACCAGCTTGACATATGACACTGGTCATTTAACCTTGTGTCTATGTTTCCTCTTCTGCAAAACCAGGATCATAAAACCTACCTTTGTGTTCAAAGTTACAGGAGAAAGTGTGAGAAGTCAGGTGCTTAGCAGCATGTCTAGTACACAGTAGATACTCAGTGACTGTTCACCATGGTGATTCTGTTACTGAAAGATTTGCCAACTCTCTGGCGTATATGAGGAGAGGAGGGCTTAGATCTTCTTCTGACACTCCCAACTCCCACCATTGCAAGTGATCCTCAGCAGTGTTCCCATGATCCCCATAGAAATACCTTTCATGTGCCCTGAAATCAGTCACCCTGGGACTCCTCTGGGGCGTTGACTTGCTCTTGTCTGAAGGACTTGCCCTTGTTTGCTACTAGCCACTACCAAGAAAGCAACTCATGGGAAAAGCCAAGGTTGTGGCTTTCAGATTTTCCTAAACCACTGATCTCAGGGCCAGAACTAGGGCGAACCTGGAGAGAAAAATTTAAGGAGGCCCTTACTTCCACGTCCATGCGTGCAATGACCCTGCCTTTGCAGACACCTCAGTGTAGGGGTCTCCTTAAATCTTGCAGGCAAATTTGAGTGTGTTTGTATCAGAAGGGCTTGTTACAACACAAATTTTAGGGGTGTAGATCATGAGAATTTGCGTTTCTAGCAAATTCCTGGGTGATGCTTCTGTTTCAGGACTGGCGTAATGGCCACACTTTGAAAACCACTGCCTTCAAGCTTCCAATCCTGTCCGAGATGGGATTGTATGGAGTGCGCAAAGGTGATGCAGGTGTGGGAGAGAGGGATGGTCCCTGCCTCACCTAAAACTCCTGGCCAGAGTCTCCCAGGGTCTCTGAAAAGTTCTAGCAACTCTATCTCAATGTCCCTCTCCCCAAAGGATGTTGAAATCAGTTCCAGGGGCACTGAGGGGGCCACTGACTTTCTTCTCCCTCCAGGGTGCCCAGATCTTTGTCATTCAGCTTCTCTTCTGCTTCTCACTACAAACAAAACCTTTGTGAATAAAATGGGAATGATCAGATCCTCAGGTGTGTCTAAGAGAGGGGATATTTTGGTTGGAGGCCAGTGGAATGTGGTTTTAGAACAGTTACAGCTGGTAACAAGAATAAACTTTTTTTTTATGATGAAAGTCACTGGCTAGGCCTGCTGAAAGTCATAGCTTGATCTTTGCTTCTAGACAAACTCCACAGCCTGTGGCGGGGGAGGGGGGAAGGGAATATAATGGAAGTAGCTTCATCTCCCCCAAATATTGCCTATATACCTTTATAAAGATTGATAAACACTGATTTCACGTGGCCTTCTGGTGCCCAGCAAAGGGCTTTGGGGGCCACATGGCCCATTCCCTGCAAACCTGCCTCATAAAGTGATGCTATTCGGGAGGGTCCCAGGAGACCATCCTACCCTGGTTCTGTGCAGGGGAAAATGGAAGTCACATAGAGGTGACAAAGACAGATATGGAAGGAGGGGCTGTGCTCCCGTGCTCTTTGCTATAGCGTCCTATGGAGAGCTTTTGCTCTAATCCTTCCTAAATGAAACATTTTACTTTTTCTGAAGAGTGTATGGCATGAGCACTGCATTGCATTTCTTGCATCAAATGGGTTATGAAATGCAGCTTGTCCCTCCATCACCACTTGCCTTTTCCCCAACACACATTGGGGAAAAGCGTCTGGTAAACTCTCTGGTCAAGATTCTTACCTTTGTTGGTTCAGGGTTTGGAGTGCTGCAAACACTGAGAGCTGGAAACCAGTATGTTGGATAACCTCCCACAAACAGACTCCTGCTAAACCCACCCCAAGTGTGGGAGTTTGTTAAAAACAGTGGGTAATATAAAAAGATTACATTGTGGGGTAATGCATATGTTTTAGTCCTTCTCTAAAATTGAAAGCCTATACATTGGGTGCCAGAAAAGCCATCGTAAGGGCAATGCCCACACAATCTGAGCTTCTAACTCTAAAGTGAGAAATGCTACAATATGGTGTTCTCCCTCAACTCATGGGATGGGGCCAAAATCAAAACAAGATCACTTCAGCTTTTTTATTTATCATTTGTGTTCTATTTCACAGGGGAAAATGAAAAGATATATTTTATGTAACGGTTACAGAGAGAACATTCTCTAAATATTATTTCATTTAATTCTCCCCATAGTCTGCAAGATCCACCAAGTGGTTCTCAAAACATGACACCCAGGGCAACAATGTCAGTATCACCTTGTTATAACTGTGATTCTCAGACTGCAGCCCTTACCTGCTGGATCAGAAAGTTGGGGTGGGGGCAATCTGAGTTTCAGTGAGTCTTGCAGTGATTCTGATGCCCACTCAAATTTGAGAACCACTGGTTGGTTCCATTATTGTCATTTTACAGATAAGACGACCAATTCTTAGGGCGGTCCACTAACTGCCCAAGGTCACATCTTCAGTATTTGGGGAGCCAGGATTCAAATTCAAGTTAGGCTGATTAGACCAGAGAAAGAGAAATGGGCTTGGGTGGCCAGTGTAGGCCAAGGGAAGTACCACAGAGGAAGTGGGAGTTTAGCAGGAACTTGAAAACCAGGCTGGGTTTAGGGAGGTCAAGAAGGTGCCCCAGGTGCTCCCATTTGAGAACGAGCGAGGTGCTGCCCATGTCTGCTGTACTGCACGGGCAGCACTGGCAGCACTGGGTGAAAGAGAACCTAAGTCAGGGTCGGGGGAGACTTGCCAGCACAAAAGCATAGTTTAAAATCTTAGTAATAGGCCATATTAATAGCTAATCTTTAAATCCGTGGTCTCCAGCTGCAGTTCTGCAGACCAGTAGTGGTCCCAGTCTGTGGCTTGTTAGGAACTGGGCTGCACAGCAGGAGGTGAGCAGTGGGTGAGTGAGAGAAGCTTCATCTGTGTTTACAGCCGCGCCCCATCACTTGCTTCACCGCCTGAGCCCCGCCTCAGGTCAGATCAGCAGCAGTGGCAATTAGTTGCAGGAAACAAGCTCAGGGCTCCCACCGACTCTGCATTATGGTGAATTATATAATTATTTCATTATATATTACAAGGTACTAATAGAAATAAAGTGCACAATAAATGTAATGCACTTGAATCATCTAGAAACCATTCTCCCCCTCTACCTCCATCCAGGGAAAAATTGTCTTCCATGAAATCTGTCCCTGGTACTGAAAAGGTTGGGGACCACTGCTTTAAATAATACGTACTGTGGATGTGGACATGCTGTGTATGCGTGTTTTGCTGTAATCCTCACCACAGTGCTATGAAGTAGGTAATATTATTAACTCCATTTTACAGGTAACAAAATGGAGGCACAGCAACACTAAGTAACTTGGCTAAGGTCAGACAGCCCGTGTGGCAGGGCCTGGCTACGAATCATGAAGTCTGGTTGAAGAGATCAGGCCTGGCCCTGCACTGTGCGACTTCCGACCCTGCAGTGCGGAAGCATCCTACATTCTTCAGCAGAGTCGTGAAGTAGAAAATGATGTGTTTTCATCTTGCATTAAAATCACGAAAGGGGCTGTATTAAAGTCAGGAAGAGAAGGGATATGGGCAGCGCAGTGCCGTGGGGTTACATCCTGCAGCTTGCTGCTACCACCCAGTGAGGAGCACATGGAGAGACTTGGAGAGAGCCGAAGTTCTCTGGGTTGATTAGGGCATGGAGGAACCTTGGAACTAGGCTGACATGACTGCCTTGCGGAGGTAGGTTTTAGCTGATTTGGCAAGGGTGTTCCATCCAGAGCTCCTCGGAAAAGGTACTGATTCATTTGTCTGCTTCCTAAGTGAGGGCTTCTCCCCCCACCTGTCTCATACCTCTTCAAATATCACTAGGGAAGAGGGGCTTTGGAGGGGTATGAAACCTGGATTGGATTAGAGTAAGTGGTCTTGAACGAGTACATCTGTGTCCTCTTACCAACCTTGTCCCTTTCATCACTTGTTTTCATAAGGAAAGTGCGTCATTGTCTTGATGAAACGGTACTTCTCCACCTGTGCACAAGGAAGGGCTCCAGGGTGCCCTTGATTCATGGGAAATGCAGAGTGCTGAGCAAGCCAGGGGTGACCCTTCACTCCGGCCTGCTGGACGCTGGTGAGGACCCCACCCGCTGGCAATGGAAATAAAGTGCTGGAAACAAAGCCAGAACAAGGGGCTGGGTGAATCATCACAGGCATTTCCAAAGATGAAGGGTTCGAGTCTAGGGTCACAATTATGAGACTGGGGCTCGCTGTGCATGCTCAGGTAGCAGTAAGGAAATGTCTATCAAAAGCCATAGGTACCTGGATCATCTCTCCCGAGAAACACCGGCAAAGAAATGCAGATGTTTCAGATGACATAGAAGCCCAGGAAACTTTTGATCCAGATGGAACACATGAGAAAAAAGTTACTTTAGATTCTCCACTCACTTCTGTGAGGCAGAAATCATTTCTAAATTAATAATAAGAAGAAAGGGATTCCTTCTTATTGATTCCTTCACACAATCAATATCTCAATAAACTTTCGTCCAGCGCCCTGATAGGGGCCTTCCATCTGTCTTCACGTTCTCTGAAGAACTCTTCCTTGCACACGTTCGTTCATTTTTTCCTCATCTGCATTGATGTCCACTCACTGGACTCTCAAGGCAAAGCACCTGTAGGCTTTGAACGCTGTTTGTCTCTGGTCCAAACACATTCGCCGGTGGCCCATTGTAAGCAACATTTATAAACACAGTTGGAAGAGAAAAGGAGTTTAATGTGTTTTCAGTTGGGGACAAAGCAGGTCTGACCTGTGATAAAAGGTTCTCATCCGTTTCTGCAGTGAAATCTAAATTTAAAATTATCTCTCTGCTACTTACATTTTGAATTAAGATACCTTATAGGAAGTTCATAGAACTCGAATCAGGCTTGTGGGTTTTGTTGTGACGGCATTTCTGGCTGCTGAGCTGCCCCTCTACTCATGTATACCTGCGGGCGTCGTCCACTTCATGGTACCCTCCACCTGAACTTTTGCAATGTCCAGAGGGAGCCTCCGTCTCTTTGGTTGGCAGATGAGGAAACTGAAATTATTAACAACATATGAAGTGGTAAAGCCTGTGCTGTTCACTTTTTAGCCCAACTTTGGATGCAACCAGTCACTTAACCTCTTTTATCTTGGCTCCCTCGGTTGTCGGTTGAATGGGGGTCATGTTTTATAACTGCAAAGTGTTAAGCAAAAGCACGGTAATGTTACTCCCGTCTCCCTCTTGGAGTTGTGGCGAGGAATGACTGAGATTAGAAAGATGAAAGTTCTTAGAGTTAAAAGCAAGAGAGACAGAAACGGATGGGGCTGTGTGTATATCAGCAGGCCGGATTTCATAAAACCCACACACAGGCAGAAAAGGATGACACTTCTCTGAATAATTTTCCTACATACATAACCTATTTTATTTTGTAGACAAGTGATGAATGCCTTCACTTGATTTGAGTTACAGATTTGAAGTCTTCCCTCTAGGTTTAGCTTCATCTTAAAAAGATCTCTCAGACGTGATTGAACAGGCCCACTGCAGGGCCCTTCTCAGCTAACATTGGGATGCACTGTAGACCTAGCAGTAGCTCTCTCAACATGTGGAAATGCAAAAGGAAACAAACAACAAACCTAAGACAGAGAGTTATTTGATTGAGTGTGATTTTATGTGTTTCCCAGTTTCCAGAACACCATTCACTTTATTATAACAAAATGTTAGAATCACCTTGCTGCTTGCTTTTACCCATGCTGAAAAATATAATTTTGACTGTAATAATTAGGTAGGGGGCTATCCCTGCTTTGGATGTCAAATTAATTCCAGATGTGGTTCTCAAGCAGCTCTGGGTTTTTAGATTTGGCCACATGATCATCCTGAGAAGTATAGAGCCCTGCCTCTGAAGTGGGAATTGCAGGTATCAGCTTCAGCATTTGTGTGTGCACATATGTGTTTTGCAGCCACCCTATCTAATGAGTCCTGATGTGCACTTCTAGTTCCTACCTGTTGAGAAACTGTCCATGCTCTGCTACTCTGCCTCTGTGACCCAGTCAGTCATTCATTCATCCAATCTTTTCTGAGTGCCGACTGTGTGTTCTTTGCTCTGGGAATCCAAGAGGGAACAGCCAGAGAGTCTTTGATCTCAGAGGGTGTGTCGTTGGTCTTCCCCTGCTCTAGTCTTTCTTGTGTCCTTGGGTCAGGGTCTGATTTTTATTATCATGGATCATTCATTTATTCATTCATCTTTTGTGTTTGGAACATCCCTGCTAGGCCAAGGTAGGAGCTCAGGATGTAGTTGTAGAGGATCTCTGACTTCAGAAAGCCCCCTGGAAGGACACAGATTTCAACCAGATGATCACGGAAATAAACATATATGCCTCCAAATATGATGATTGGCATGATTCAAATAAACACAGTTTAGGAGAGAGTCTGCAAGGAAGGTTGTTTTATATTGGGGATGAGGGCAACATGTCAAGAACGGGGGATGTGGACTTCTTGTCCTCAGATTCTGCAAAAGTAACTATTCAGAGGTCACTGCAAATCTTTGTCAGTGACTTTCTCAGATGTTTATACTTTCCATGCTTCCTACAAGCCTCTGGCTGGTGATTCTGATCTCAACATTCTGTGTGTGTCCTCTGCTGGAACCACTCTTTGCTGCGGAGGACAAGGGGCTAAGGAGTGCAAAACTCTGCTTTCCTTAGTGAGAAGAAACCTTCTAAGTGGAGTTTTTGCCAAAAACAAATTCCTCTGCAATTCCCCAAAACATGAATGAGCTGGGGATTCCTGCCTGCTGTTAATGCCACCCCCTTACCCTCCCCATTCCATCCCTCGATCCCTTTTTGGGCTGCCATGGTTAAAGGGTTTAGCCTCTGGAAAGTCATTCATTATAGAATATAGGCTACATCTACACTTAGAAAAAAAAAGTCTGCCTACTCAAAATAAGCACCAGTGTAAAGGTGGGAATGATATTTCAACTAACAATTTGGTAAATCCTAAGAATCTGGAAGTGACAAGAGGAATATGCATTTTAAAGGTCATTCCAATTACCGTGCTTACTCATGTTAAGCTGCAACTCTGGAGTTTATGTGAGAAGACCCACGCACTGAGGGGAGAAATGAGAACATGTGGTTGGCAGGGACTTGAGCAAATAGTAAGGAGAGTAATACAAATCACTGTTGTTTTCTGTGATATTATATAATTCTTCAACCCCTGAGGCATCTGGGAAGTAGAGGAAAGGCAAGCATTGATGAAGAGCTGGGCAAATCCTCACAGCTCTAAAACTCCCAGATTCCATGATGAATTATCTTCTAATCCACATTTTGCACAACTGTGTGGGACCCATAAGAAGAGGCCCCAGGACGAGTGCCTGCCTGCATCAAACCTTCCATTTGCTGGATGTTGGAGACTCAGAAGGGGCAAGATGGTGGGGGTGCATGATGAACAATCGCATATTGGGTACAATGTACACTATTCAGGTGACAGGTACCCTAAAAGCCTAGACTTCTCTGCTATACAATTCATGCATGTAACAAAACAAACAAAAAATTGTACACCTTAAATCTATTGAAATGTTCTTAAAATTGCTAAAAAGATTAATTTAAAAATTTCCATTTGCAATCATTGCATTCTCCACATCATAGTGAATTCAAAATATAATTTTCTCAATAGAATTATCCAAAATGTGGAACTGCTTTTGAAATAGGGAAATAGCTAGGACCTATTCTCTTAGAGATAATTTGGCTCATACCTTTCTCTCACTTCCCCAGATACATACACCATTACAACTGTAGCTATTCTCAACATCAGATTCTGTATGTGCATTTCACCTGACCTCTAGCACAGTAGAGTCTACATCATTAAACAAAAGGATCCAAATTCTCAAGCTTGTCTTTTGTAGTCCCATGGCCTCACCTCTTCCTTCCTGTTCATCTTCCTCTGCTACTATATTAATTCATCATTCCATCTATATGCACTTACTGAGCATCTACTATGTTCCTATATGTATACGTATATGTATGTGTGTATATAGTCTCTACCTTCGGGAAGTTCAAAAGCAAGGCAGCTAGACAAGAAACAGGAAAGCAGACATTTCACACAGGGCATAAAGCAACATCCCAGCTGCATTTTGACAGGCAAGCAGAAATTACAT
Source organism: Cheirogaleus major (assembly GCA_963574435.1). Lineage (NCBI taxonomy): Eukaryota > Metazoa > Chordata > Mammalia > Primates > Cheirogaleidae > Cheirogaleus > Cheirogaleus major. Next base: position 56,014 of record CAUYPO010076539.1, read on the forward strand.
AGGAGTGTGAAAAGCATTCCAAAAGTAGACCACTGCCTGCCCCAACGCAGCCAGCCTCATTGCAGCCTCTGGGCACTTGCTGCTATTTCACTTGTCTGGAGTTCTCTCCCCAGTTCTTTTTGCCCAAATTCAGTCCATCTGTCAAAGTCTAGTTCAGATTCTCCCTACACTAGGAGGCCACCCTGACTGCTCACACTGGTCCTCTCTTATCTGAATGTTTCTGGCACTTTCTCTTTATATATCCCTTAGCTCCCAGTCATAATCATTACCTGTTTTGTATCTATATTTTTCTTTCCCTAACAAAGTTCTTGATCTCTACTGATGCGTTCGTTGAGAGCACGTGCTTTGTGATTGTAGTACCGCCTTAAGATATGGAACAAACTTGATGATGTTTAATGTTTTTGTATACCCCAAACTCTGGAGACTGCTGTGTGAGATTTAGGAGTTAAAGCCCTTCTCTTCTTCTTTCATCTTGAAAACTTCCCAATGTCTTTCACGCCAAATACCGCTCTATTTGAATAGCAAGAGTGCCTAATAAAAGCAATGCCGGAGCCAGCTGTCATCGTTCACGTGGTGTTAAGTGCCCCTTCTGTAAGCACTAGCTAGCAAGAGTATTTTTGTTTAGCAAGGCCATCATAAAATTAGACAAGCAAACCATAGCAGTGTATGTGAGCAATGTAGTCTATAAATAATACAGTGTAAGGAAGCATAGGAGCACATTATTCTTATTACAATCTTGTGCTTTAAGAAAAAAAGACTAGGGTAGCTCTGCAATAGAAGGCAGCTCTAGAGAAATATACAAAATATCTTTGGTGACTGTTAAAGAATGTCAACAGTCCCCTGGTAATAAGATCTGCCCAGTGTGCCCTCTAAGCAGTTCCTGGAGGCTGAGTTGGGAAAGCTTGTGAAGTTGGTGTTGTTTACCTGGTAAGAGTAGAACAAAAAGAAAAGTCACTGTAACTGTGTCAGCTGTTTATCTGAAAGTGAAGTTATTGAAGAAGAAAGGCTTCACATAAGCCCAGAAAGCACCACTGGAATCATATACAGTCCATACTCTGTCACTGTTTTTTATTCTTTCCTTCTTTCTTTCTTTTTCAAAAGTGCCTGGCAGAGACATAAAACAACATTGTTATTCATTTGGTATGTCAAAAGCTCTAGCATTTTCTGTGGTAGAGAGCTGCTTCCAACTTTTGCCAAATGCTATCTAAAGGCTCTTTATGAAAAAAAATAAAGTATATTGAAGATGTAATTTTTTCTTCTCCTTTAAAATTGTCCCTTACTTATTTCTATAATAAAAAACTCTAACTAGAGTCACCTAGGTTTAGTAAAGTTAAACAATGGAACAAGTGCCATGCTAGGTTTTTTTATTTTTTCCTCTACTAATTATCTTGTTCAAATCTATGGAGAATTATACTAATATACTTTAAAATAAACTATTCTCATTTTACAAAGGAGAGAACTAAAAGTTTGCAGATGTTAAATTACTTTACCAAGATTGTATATATAGTTGGCAAGTATTTTCATTAGAAATTATTGGGCCTTCAAACAATTTGGAAATTTGTAAAGAATTATGTTGCCTTTTGAAAGTTAAGGTAAACATCTAATAGATTTTAATGGCTCATCTTAAGGATATAGGAGAGCATTCAAGGATATAGGAGAACAAAGCTAGTCAGTGCCTGGATGCTGCTATTTCTAAAGCAAGAATGTGTCAGATAAAAGTAGGTTGGTAAGAAGCTAAATCTTAAATAAAGAAAATCAAATAGATAAATCTAGTTGTAGCTGAAGAACTAAATTAAGACTTTTAAAACATCAGACACTTAAAAATAAAAGCTCATTTTCTGGTGTAACATCAAATGGTAAATGATAGAAATGACATCAATTTCATACCCCTGAGTTCCCATAATCCTGATCTCAGAGTGGATCCGACTATTCCCTCTTGTGAATGGATGAAGCTTACAAGGATGTCATATAAACTTGTGCCTCTATGAATAAAATACTATTGGTCTAGACCAGCACCTTGTCACTAGAGGTGATAAAGAACTTGAAATGCAGCTATAGTGACTGAGGAACTGAATTTTTGCTTTTATTTAATTTTAATATGTTCAGATTTAGATAGCCACGCGTGGCCAGTGACTACCATAGTGGGTAGCGCAGGGCTAGGAACTTTGCCAGGACAAGTCCTCGTAAGTTTTCCATTTTTCTCATCCGTAGTTCAGCAGCTTGGGACTGCACCACAGGCAAGTCTGAAGGTCAGGCTTGGGCCTCAGAATTCAGATCTGATGGGGGAACATAATGTCGATCTTAGAAGCCCAGGCCGTAGGCTGTGTATGGCCACGTCAGGTCAATATCTTTCACGGAGGTCCTTCTTCAAAGACAGTTACCGCAGAAGAGAAAATCTGCTCACTATTGGACTTCCTACAGAGATCCTGGCAGAAAAGTGGTTTAACTATTACTAGATCAAAATGTTAAAAATTTTACATTACTTAAGACAATTTTACTATATTAAGTGTTCTTTTGCTGTTTCTGTTGACCAGTTCAAAGTTACTTTCTAAATTGGGATACCTTTTAAACAAACACACATTGTAATCTAAATATAGGCCATCAGTAAGGTTTTGGTTTCTATTTTTTTTCTAAAATAAGAGAATCTTTACTTTTTAAAATCCCAAATATCAATAGTGCATGTTAGAATTATTGCTAGATGTCCCCTTAAACTGCCTGCTCAAATCTACGAAATTTGGAGTAAGAGGTAACCTGTCGGGCCAATGAAATTTGCACATTCACTTTCTAGTGTGGATTTGGATCAGTCTCTGTCAGAGAGTAGTGGCATTAAACCCAGAAATCTGTCACTATTCTTGTTCTGATGTCAAGTTTAATTGACATTCCTCTAATATTTTGCATCTCCATGAAGCTGACCTAAAGAAGGAAGGTGGAAAACATACTGATCAGTCTGGTGAAGATATTAGATCCTTTGAAAATGATAGTTTTTGGTGTACATTTGCAAATTGTGACTCTAGTATCATATGCCAGTCTCTTGTGAGGTTTCCTTGCCTGAGTCATAATCCTGGTGCCTATGGTCCTAGGAGTCGATCAAGAGTGAATTTCAGGCATTACAAGGTAAGAGCCCACTTGGATGGGATGTTTTCCAAGGTAAGGACCACCTTTTGGGATCTCTGTAGCCAGCTAATCAACTTCATCTGAAACTTTGTACTGGCACAAATGGCCTCACATAAAGATACACACCACACTGCAGATGTTTACCTAGCACACTCTTCAAGGCTAACAATGAGTTAAAAGTTATTTTAAAATTAGACCTCAACTCTATTGGCTGGTAGATTCAAATTTTGGAATGCATAAAAGTCACTTGGAAAGCTCTTTTAAATACAGATTTTTTGACCCTAGAACCCCAGAGGTTTTAAGTCCATCTGAAATGGAGACTGAGAATCTGCATTTGTTCAACACCCAGGATATCAGAAGATCGGTCTTTTAGAAATATTGTGTCAGCAGTTTAAACAAAGACATTTCTTTATTGAGCCCATCATAATATAGTCTCATTTAAATTTCTCCTCCACAATGGGGAACTAGACTCCTAGCTCTGCCTATGTTAATGGCAGAAAATAATTCTGTGAAAATAATTTCTTTGTTCAAATATGTTTGAGAAATGCTAGAGTAAGAAAAGTTAAATGAGTTTCTTTACTGCAGGATTTCTGTGTGTGTGTGTGTGTGTGCAACCACACACTCATGAACTGTGCAAGACAGGAACTCATTGGAAGCTGGTCACCATTTCACAAATATATATGGCTAGTAAACACTTCTCTCCACAGAACTGCTCATCCACAGAATGTGCTTTAGGAAATGCTACCCTCGAGTAAATAAATGAGAGTTACACCAGAAACCCCGTGGTTGTTCACTGTTGGCAGGTGGGTAACTCCAGGAGGCAGGCAGGACTGTGGATAAAGTGGCTTTGAGAGGTAGCACTGAAGAGAACCGTAGGGTCACAAACTGGCACTAGCCTTCATTTCCCCCCTTTCTCTACAAAAAAACATTTGGCCGTAAAGGTAATTTCTCATGCTTCTTTTTCCTTCTAGTATGGAAGACTCGTCCTTTTGATGTGTACATGCCCAGGTTTGTAGCCCGCCTTTTTAACTTCCACAGTCTCAAATGAGGCTCTTGACTTGTGAGCCTTCTTTCCTGGAGACAGTGATACTTATCTTACAAGGTTGTTTTATTGATTAGTTGAAGTAATTACTGTGAGAATCTAGCACTAAGTCTAGCATACTGAGTCTACAGTTTAATACCTGGTAGAGCTGTTAACTTTATTTTATGTGTGCAAATATTTGAGCGGAAATGAAGCAAGAAAGGGGATGGAGCAGAAACTCCCCACAACGACTAAAGTGCTTGGAGATGGCAAAGGGGCTTCGAGGTTTTTACCAGCCTCGGTGCTCGGTGTGGCATCAGACAGCACCCCCATCCTGTGGCAGGGTTTGGGCTTGGTGGACCCACAGCTCAGTGAATGGCGAGGAGTGCGGTGACATCTGCCATAGAAGTAGGAAGAGGGAGGGGAGCAGGATGAGTTCTGATTTTTTGCTTAGCCCTGCAGGAAAAAAATCAAAAACAAAGGAGAGGTGACCTCAGCCATCTAAGAAGTGACTGTCAACACGGCATTTGATTCTAAGTGAATAAAAATGTGATTGATGAACGGTTAAGGACTGAACATTGTTGTGTGGATTATTAATTCTGGGAATTCATTTTCTGGGATAGAACATAAATGGAGCCCAAACTGACAGGGGGATTTTTCATGCAAAGGTGAGAGATGATGACCGCAGGAGGCAAACGGATTTATGTGTTAAAGTGGAACTGTGGGAGGTTCTTTAGAAGCCATCTATAATTTTGTCTAGGACCTCCTGTTGTGTCATTACCTGGGGTTGCTCCTGTCACCTCGGCACATGGTCCTCCTGGAGTTCGATATTCTTACATGAGTCCTGGCCAGCCAGGCCCAACAGAGCCGATTGCAGGCATTCTCCAATTTATGAAGAGGAAGAAAGGTTCTTCTCTCATAGTAGGGGCCTCCGGCTGCAGAATTCAAAAGCTGGCAGCCAACCACATCCCCTGTCCCAGGGCAGAAGCTGGGATGCAGGGGGACCCAGTGGAGTCAACCCACCAAGAAAAGGAGACAGCAAAGGCCCCCTGGTTGTATCAATTGTATCTCAGTGCCCAGGGGCAGCGTTCTCTGAAGCCCCCCACTCTCCAGCTATGTAGAGTTGTCAGCTCCTGTTTGCATTCTGCAAGCCCATGCCTCTTCCATTCCCTAAAATTGCTTAAATTTTGAGTTTTCAACATTTCCAACTAAGATTATCATTAATATGAGACTTTTTAGACCGCATTTTTCACAGTCTTAAGTTAGATGATGAAGAATCTAGACAAGTCGAAAAAGAAAAAAATATATAATTGTAATTATGGAAAGAAAGGATTTAGTGCTTTCCTTTCTGTTTGTGTTCTCCATAATCTCCATGTGCAAGGGTCATAGCATTTTAGATCAAACTGGATTTAAAACCTCTTCCTAGAACAGACACGATGTTGGGGGGCCTATTAAGTTGTTGACTGGCTATGGCTGGAATCGTTAGCAACAACCTGTGGCCATCAGCACGTTCATAGCTCTGCAGTGCTCGGCCCCGGTGTCTCTGCCACCTCTCAAGCCCCACATGCAGATCTTAACTGAACAGAGAGATGGCAGCTCAGTTCTCTCCAGGAAGCCAGCTTTGCTGCTCAGGTGGACAGGACACTGATGAAACAAATGAGCAAAGAGGAGGTGTGATCTTTCTTGGCTCCTGTGGTTAGCAGCAAAGAATGAAAATACCAGATATGCAGACAGGCTGAGTAGCAAACTGAGCTTAGTAATGTGCAAACCAAATGTTTCTCTCCATGAATTGGAAAAAAAAAAAAAAAAAAAATATATATATATATATATATATATACACACACACACACACACACATATATATCAGTTAAAAAAAGAAAAAGAAAAGGAAAAACAGTTCATCTGTGTCACAAATCAACTGCAAGTATAGTTGACAATAATAATAAGATTTCACACTTACTCACATTCTGTAAGACCTTATTGCATTCCCACAATGATTCAGATATGTTTTTGTCTTGATTTTACAAATGAGGAAGCTAATGCAGTGAAAGGCATAAATATTGTCAGATGTCACAGAGCTAAAAGTGGCAAAACTGGGATTTGAATTTGGGTCTCTCTAATCTGAAGCCTGAACAGTTGGAGTGTACTCTGTCACCTCTCCGAGGGAGCTCAGGCTAGACTGGGGCACAAAGGGACAGTCCCACACCAGCCCTCCTTCCATGCATCACAGCAGCCTCCATGCTAAGACACAGCAGTCTCTAGGCACAGTCCTTAATGCTCTTTGTGGGGCGCGGCGGCAACGCCATTCTAAGATGGCGCCCGTATCCGGTGATCATTTTGCTGTAAACAACTCTCGAGCATGCGCAGTGTTGGTCAGGTCACAGGAGGTGCCGGTTGTGTAATTATGTAAATGAAGGATGCTAGGTTGCGCCAATGAAAACTGGCGGCAGCTCCTTCCCAACCTATCCCCAGAGGTTTCAGGCCCGCCAAGGCCTTAAAAGCGTGTGTGCTTCCCCGTTCGGGGTCTCCGCAACATGTAAGAAGAAAGGGAACCCCATTAAAGCGCTGTCAGAAGAACTCCAGTTGCCGTGTCTTCCTTGCTGGCGAGGCGGGCGCGACACATTGACTACATATCAGGCACTTTGTTAGGTGCTTTTCATCATTTAATCCACAACAAAATCATATATTATCATCCTAACTTTATAAAAGAGGAAACAAAAAAACTAAGAGTTACTTAATAAGTTACCCAAATTTACATATGCTAATAAACACTACAAAACTCAGCCTCCAATTTCAAAAGATCCTGTCATTATCATACAAATAGGATAACAACTCTCTTACACACACACACACACAACACCCAGGTCCAGTTTTACCTGCCTCTCTTTATGGTCTGCTTGCTTTGAATCTCTCAAAATTTAATCACTATCAGGAAAGAGCTGGGAGCTGGAAGCTGAGAGAAATACTACCCATATCGAGTTGGTCATTGGTGGTAAATAAATAAATCAATAAGGTGATGAACAGGAAGAGTTTAAACAAGAACGTTTCCACCATGTTACACTTTAATTAATTGTGAATTGAAGTAATTATTGGGAAGAAAAGGACAGTATTTTTAGAAAAGTAATTAAATTTAGTGTCACTGACACTAAGGTCATTTCAACAAAAAGGATTTTTAAAGTAATAGAAGCAGAACTTAGGGCAGAAGCACCCAAGAGATGGCTACAGGAGAATCAAAGACCAATTCGCCCCCATGTTCAAGGAGAAGAAAGTACAAACCCATTTCCCCAAGATTCTTCTAAGATTAGATTCCTTTACTTAATTAACTACTCATCCATGACACTATCTAAAAAATGCTGACCCTGCAGTTTTCTGCAAATAACTTGTTGTAGCCTCAATAACTATTTATTGGAATTATCCATTTTCCTGTCTAATAGAGTCCAGAGTTTAAACTACCTTCACTTGAGCTTATATTCTAATTCCTCACTTATGCTACAAGTGTGTTTGTATCAAAAGCTATGGAATATTTATGTCCATGATCATACAGAGTCCAAGGTAAAGAAAAATACAAGTAGCAAATGAAGAGAAAAAAACATTTCACTGCCTTTCTCAGTATTAAATAATTACAATTATGTGGGGGAAAATATTACCTATAAAAATTAACCTAAACCATTTTTTAAAGAAATCATTTGAAGAAAAATTATCATCATATACTGATTTACATGTTTATACATGTTCTGTCTCACCAATGTGCAAGCTTCCGTTCCATATTATAAGGTTCTTAAGGACGATGGTTAGACTCAGAAACCCCATCTCCTACACAGGATGCCAAGGAGTGAGGGTGGGTCCATAGTGTCTGTGTTCCCCACTGTCTACCACCAGTGGTGAATGAACTGAGAAGATATGCTAATGATCAGAATCAGCGTAGTCACTACAGAGCCAGCACAGCACCCCGCTCAACTATGGTAGATGCTTATTTAATATGAGCTGGACTAAACAGAAATAACATCAGTGTTATCTAATTACCTCCATTAACAACCAATTGAAACAAGCTTTGATGTACCTTCCAAATTGTTTGGTTTGTTTTCTCCCTTTGGAATAGCTACTATTTTTAAAGTTGAGGCATATAGTAATACTTAGCAAGAAGTAAATATTTAACCCAATTCCTACTAAGTAAAGCCCTTTTTATATATAATCTGAAGATATCCTGGAGATAGATAAATACACACACACACAAATATACATGTATAAGCTGGCATTATGATGTAGTGCTATTTTCCACATGGTAGCAGCAAATCTAGATTTACACACCAGGAGAAAGCATTTATCTTCCATCATTCTGCTGAAACACATTAACTTCCCCCTCTCTTCCTCTACCTCTTAAGTCATGTCTACCTTTACGTTCAAAATACAGAAGTGGCTCAAAGAGTACAGAATTTCACTAAACAGTCTTCTGCTCCATGTGCTGTCTCACTCCATTCCCACCGCAAAGCTTCTAAGTTGTTTGTCAAACCTAAAATCTCTCTCCTACTTTTCATTGGAGAGATTGATTCAGTCGATAAAAATAGAATCCCGAACTGTCACAGCTCTTTTAGTCATCTTAATTAATTGTAATTAGTTTTAAAATATTCATTTCCTGATTTCCCATAAAACCGAGGGCATCACACACATGTGAGCTGTCATTTCTTAATACCGGCACTTGTAATAGAAAGGTAACCGGCCATTCTTCCCTGTGGTCTTTCATACTTTGAACCTTGATTAGTAGGTGTGTAGCTGGTAAATAATTAAATTAATTTTATAGTAAGTGACATGTTTTGAAAGCTGCAAAGTATTTCAGTCTGGGAATTTAAGCCAACCTTTGCATTTCCCTAGATAGCTCTGTGTATGCCTACAATTATAAGCTGAAGCAGATTCTTGACTTTCCCATTAGCAACTAACAATTTATGAGCTTTTGATATCCATGGGATGATTTTTAAATGATGATTTTAATTCCCCAATGCACCTAGATAACTAGAAAAATAATAGACAATAAATGAGTACTTTAGAGAAGGAATTTAACTAAGAATTTAAAGCTTCATTCAAGCTGAAAGTAATCAAAAAAACTTTATAATGGTCCTGAACTGACTATAATATTCCCTTTACAATATTAAAAGAATGCATCAGCTTCAAATAACTTATTTCATGTAGACCACACAACTATCCTATTATACGGTAATCATTATATACAATTTATATATGAGAAAATCAAGGTTCCAATATTTTAGTTAAAACTGCAGAATTAGGAATTGGAAGAGCTGGATTTCAATTCAGATCCAGCTGCATTTAAAACTATATTCACAGTATTGCACCAAGCCCAGGTAGAATGTGAGTCCTCGAAGTTCTGACATTTACAGTACCTTGTGGTTATATCAAGCTTAAACCTAAAAAATATATCCACAGTTCAATTATCACATGGATTATACAATTTATTTGGGTTCAATTTATCACTGACTACACACTGAGTAGGCAGTGATAAATAGGTCTATAATTTTTAACCATGACTATAAATAAATACAGCATATTTTAAGAATTAATTAATTAAAAAATCAAATACAAATAACTTTGTATATCAAATAATTTTCCCATTAAGAATTTGCCTAGGAAATGATGATGGAAATCAAAGAAAAATGTGTGCTTTTCTAAGTAAAAATCTTTACATAAGATTCAGTTAGCATCATCCATTGTCAAAGCACAAACTTTATACTTTTGTTTACTCCTGTAACCTAAGTTGATCAAAGAGACAATCAACCATATGTACATTTTACATTCCATGTAAACAAACTTTCATTAAAATTATCACTTAAGTACCAACTCATTGGATGTTCTGTACTCCATAAAAACTGAGTATTTGAGCAACAGGTTTGGCTAAATCCCTGTTCCAAATTATTAAGTAGAAATCACTAAAGGAAGAGAATCAGAAAAGAAATTTTCCTTCTCAAACAGAATTCAGATTATACCAATTTACTGGTAAAATTCTGTATAAAGAAAAACAACTTTTATGATTATTATTAGAAATTTAGCTAATTATAAATTAGTTTCTACCGGGAGACAATTCTCCATCCTGAAACACCTTTTGTCTCAGACTACCTTTGCAAGGATGTCTGTAAAGCAAACAGCCTGAGAGGATGAAGGATAAAGATGTGTCCAGGACAAAAGACAGTTTTGTTTTCTGGCCAAGATCATAAAGATAATGCCTTCTTCCTCCAGGATAAAGGCTGGGCAAGTGTGCCAGGAGCATTTATGAGATTGGTGATTTCCTAGGCTCTGTGTTCCTCAGCTTTGACCCAGACCCAACATGTGTGAAGCATCCCCTGGGGCCCTACATTATCCCCAAGGGGGTTGGGGACCAGGGGGGCCAAGATGAGAGCATGAAGCCCACGCTGCCTGCTGCTCCACGAGCAACGTCCTTAGCGTCTGACCCAGGAGTTTTGCGTCTTCTGCTAGCATGTATGAAATGGGCAGGCTAACTAGTTAGCTTACAGGCAGGGTAAAGGCTCTCAGACCCTTCTGTGCTCTTGAGAGTTACCTATGATCAATTAAGTAAGTGTCAGCAGATGTTTGCTAGCTCCAAGGTAAGTTTTTACTCCTCCCTCTGAAGCCTAGAACTCACAGATGTCATTTATGCTCATACAATTAGGGCAAACCCCACTACAGAATACCATCTTGGTACGTGAAGTTCTTGGGATTGCCTGGCCACCTTACAGCTACTAAACGAGGACTGTGGAGGCAGGTGGAGGAGGCCTCCCTTCTGATGACCGCCCTTGGGTTATCAGAGAGAGCCCTCATCTGTACACTGAGGACCAGATACCCTTCTCGTGCCCTGAGCAATTACACACTGTCACTGGCCAACTTGTACATCCCTGCCGTCAATCAGCCTCCTTCACGGACGCTACGGGAAGAAAAGTGCATGCCTCAATCACGCTCTCCAGTTTGTCCCAGGGTGACACAAGCCAGACAGATTCTCAGGGCACCAAGGTGATCACACTTTCCCTTCCTCACCTCCTCCTTCAGACACATGGATAACCCACCATTTATAGAGCACTTTCCCATAATCACTGATGATCCTTCTTCCACACTGGAGATGTAGACAAACAGAATTCATACTCTCTCTTCACGGAGGCTCAGTGAATTGGCCCAGATCTGGTAACTCATGAAGCAGACACAAACTCAGGGCCTCTGACCATTCCGTTCTCTCTACTTCCCAAAACCCCAAAGTCCAACAGACGTTTCAGCAAGTGGCACAGTACATAACACGCTCCTCCTCAGCACCACTCTAGCCAGTCTCTAACGGGCCCCACAGGAGGCAGAGGAGCACAGTGGTTAGGGAGCAGGGTCAAGGACAGACTGCCTGGGATGTTTAAATCCTGGTCAGTCACTCATCAGTTGTGTGATCTTAGACAACATATTTAACCTCTGTGTGCCTTAGTTTCATCATTGTCTGTAAAATAAGGATAATAACAGCACATTTACTATATGATTATGTAAAGATTGCATAAGTTAAATAAATTACTTCAAACAGACTTGTACTCAATAAGTATTATCAGTCACCACCATCCTTACCACTACAGCTGCTGTGAGTCCCCTTTGCACACCTGATCCCACCCTGGTTAGCAACCCAGTTTTTGATTGTCAGGTCTAGTGAACTTAGGTGAACTTCCCCAGGGTTCCCATGCCCAACCCTACAAAACAACAATCTAGGCCCACTCTACCATCAGAACAAAACTGTCATGGAGAATGCAACAAGCTCCACAAATATTTCTTGTTAAATGAATAAATGACTTGGCAAGACTCTCACAATATCTATTCTGGAAGAGAAATGAGGCTTTGGGCTTGACCTCTCCTACACCTCTTTTGTGAGTAAATTCATGCGATAAGCAAATAATGACCTTCCTCCAAAGACATCCAGGATCTATTCCCCAGAATCTGTGAATATATTAACTTATGTGGCAAAAAGGACTTTGCAGATGTGATTAAGGTTAAGGACCTTCGATGGAAGATTATCCCGGATTATCCAAGTAAACTCAATCTAATCATGTCAGTTCTTAGAGCAGAGAAACTTTTCCAGCTGTAAAGAATCAGAGAGATGGCAGCATGAGAAGGACCTGACCCCCACTGCTGGCTTCGGAGATGGAAAGGGGCCACAAACAAGGAATGTGTGTGACCTCTAGAGACTGGAGAACGCAAGAAAATGGGTTTCCCCTGGAGTCTCCATTAGGTAATGCAATCCTGCTAACACCTTATTTTAGCCCAGTGAGAACCGTGTTGGACTTCTGACCTCCAGAACTGTAAAGTAATAAATCTGTGTTGTTCAAGCCACTAAGCATATGGTAATTTGTTACTGCAACAATAAAAAACTAATATAATCTCTCTAGATTCTTCTACGAGGGAAAGACTACAACTCAGTACTGGGCCCTCTACGGGGATTAAGTAACAAGAAAGCACATACTTATTCACTAATTCATTCATTCATTGATTCACTCAGTGAATTTATTGAGCACCTACTACAGGCCAGGTGCTGCTCTGTGTGCTACCAAATCAACAGTGAGCCAGAGAATCAGTCAGCTTCTGCTCCCAGGCAGTTCATAATCCAGAGGCAAGAGAGAGAGACTAAAAAGGCCAATAAATAAATCAGACAATTGCAAACAGTGAAAAGTGTGAAGAAAATAAAACAGGATGATGAGAGAGGGAACACAGGGAGGAGAGCTGAGGGGACAGAAACCCCAGATTGGGGAGATGCAAGGCTCTCAAAGAAATGACACTTGCTGGCCAAGTAAACGTCCAAGTGAGCCCATAAGGTGCTAGCCTGTGGCTGACCCAGCCTTCAAAAGGATGCTGGAAGAGCTGAAGCACCCATTTTGAGAAATTGACATGACTTCTTGCTCCAAGGAAAAGTGCGCTGTGTGAATTGCTACTCTCATTTCCCTGTCCTCACTCTTCACAAGCATGACTTTTAGGGCTTTATTTTTTAACATATTTTATGAACAGTGTAAAGGCAGCATTATCCCAGAGTCCCTGGATATCATTCTCTGTGAGAGCACTCAGTGTTCTCCTTATCTGAATATGGATGCAGTTAGATTCCCAAGACAGCTAGATTGCTATTACTGTGATGGATTTCCCTGTGGCTGGCTGTGGCACGTATCAGTGACACCAGCCCTACACCAAATCCATTGCTCAGGTTTAGACTCAGAGCACTAGAGCCTCTGCAGACCACAGCTGGCTCCATTGCACATTTAATTATGACAAACATATCAAGGCAGAAAGGTAGCAAGTAAGTGTATAAAATTCTCTTTCCTGTCATATCATGTAGGAATGATGGTCTTTGATATCCAAATCATACAAACACAAAATAGGCCACTCGATTTATTTATTGCACAATGCCTTGCTCGAATGTCTACAGTAAAATAGTGAAAACAGCTCCAATTTTTAAGGATGCCATAGTCTCAATAATTACTTCTCACAATTACTCCTTTCATATGTACTTTATGAAAGTAAAACTAGAACATCCAAGTAATCTGTCTCAACCCAGAGTTCCAAGACACGCATATACAACCCAGAGCAGTACAGTCTATGTTTTACACTCTGGTTGGAGTTTGTTCCACATATGCCTTCTCGTGGGACAAGGTGATTAACCTGAGACACAAAACGATTCCAGTTCTGAGCTATTCGAAACATTTCAGGTGTTTGAACTTACAAACAGACTTCAACAACATTGAATGAGAAGACTTTTGTGTTAGGGGTAGGATGGAGGGCAGAGTTCACACTTTGAGTAGTGATAATTCATTGACTCTGAGAATGGTGCTCAGGTTTTAGAGCCAGAATATCTAGATTTCCAACTTCACCATATAATAACTATATGACCTTGAAGAAGAGATTTTCCTGACCAAGAATCAATCCTATTTTTCTCTGTAAGTCAAGGTCAATAGTAACATCCATTCTGCCTGCTTCTGAATTCAGAATTACAAAATGAGAAAGACTTTGTAAACCACAGAACAAATAAAAAAAAAAAGACTTTGTGAACTATAGAACAAATAAAAACCAAAAGTCCCCTGGCCTCCCCACTCATGGTGCTACAAATATGTTGTATTTAAGGCAATGGCCTAAATCTCAATGCTCTGCACTCCAGCCGTGGACGTGCAGTAAGCCTGAGCTTTTCCAGGGATCCCCCACCTCAGTTTCTCCCTCCAGGACTTCCTGGGTGGTGGGAATGACATCTACCAGACAAACAGACCTAGGGCCTACCACTGGACAGCCCTCCTCCCCAGTCTCTGACATTTTTCCTCTGCTCCACTGACCTTGGTCACTCTGCCGCCCACATGTCACAGTCAACATCTCTGACACAGGCAGATGACTTCCTCTACAACACCAGCCTCAAGGCCTAGCTGGCAGGGGGCCATTTCCACTCTTGGGCCTTGCTGTTTTATAACAGGGCTGCCAAGGCAGCACTGTTCGGTATCAATGACCAGGTCTTTGCAGGAGTCAGCAAACTTTATCTGTAAAGGGCTAGATAGTAAATATTTTAGCTTTTGCAGACTACATGTCTCTGTAGTACATTCTTCTTTGCTTTTTTTAAAAAAATAACCCTTTAAAAATGTAAAAACAACTCGTAGCCCTTGAGCCCCACCAAAACAGCCACAGGCTGGATTTTTCTCAAGGGCCATAGTTTGCAGAGCCCTGTTTTACAACAGAGACCTGGTTTATGCCATAGCATATTTGTTTGCATGAAGAGGCGTCTGTTGTTAGCAGGCGGAGTTTAGGGGAAGCTGGTTAGGTCAGAGGAGGTGCCTGGAACCAATGAGCCCTTGGACATCCAAACCCTGCAGCTCAGTCTGGTCCATTATGGTAGATTTCTTTACTCATGGCTTTCTCTCAGGGACCTTGTCACTTCTCCTCCATCCAGCCTCTTCGGGGGAATCCTGAGCCATAGGAGAGATCAGTGCATGTTTGAACTCCGAAAGTGAGTCAGGCTCAAGTTCTTACACTCAGGGCTCCTGAGCTCTGTGGGAATCAAGCATGTGGCTTCCATGTCCCTAAACATTCTATGACAATTAGAAAGCTGCTCTGCCCACAGCACAGGGGACCTCTGTGGTTGGAGTTACCTATGATCCAATCAAGCCCAGTAAAATGCATCTTTGAGCCAGTTAGAATGTTTTATACATTTATTAGCAACTATGATTACTATCAAAAAAGGAAGAAGAGGTAGGGGAGGGGAAGGGGAAGAAAAAGAAAAGGGGGTGAGAAGAGGAGGGGAAGAGAAATCACTGCAGAATATTTTGCCTGGATGCCATTATCATCACAAAATTGTCTTCACCTGGTACTTACATCAAATTCATTAAACATTGTCATGTAATTCAAAAGCAAGATTCCCCATCATTTATAGTTTCTAAAGGACAGCTACCTTTTGACAGTTTCCCTCTAATTAGAAGACTTCACTTTGATTCTTCTTGATTCTCACATATATTCTATAAATCAAGGCCTCAATAAGCCTATAGGGTACTTAGCTACCAATTATTAATAGTAAATGTTGCTT
Source organism: Cheirogaleus major (assembly GCA_963574435.1). Lineage (NCBI taxonomy): Eukaryota > Metazoa > Chordata > Mammalia > Primates > Cheirogaleidae > Cheirogaleus > Cheirogaleus major. Next base: position 71,712 of record CAUYPO010076539.1, read on the forward strand.
CCTTAGCCCAAAGGTGAAATAGCAAATGGTGCCCCTTCAGCTCTGTGGCTTAGCACCAGTTGGCTAACTAAAGGTCCCTTTGTTGGGGAAAAAAAGCAGTGAGGGGTAGAAGTCACCTCTTAATCCCGGCAGATCCATCAGTGCTCAAGGACACACATGGTGGGCTCAGGCAAGATTTCTTGTCCTGACTTGAGTCCTTTGCCAAGTGCATGATAACACAGAGGCCCTGGCTTAGGTTTTGAGCCAATCCACAGGCCAGATGAATTTAGCCCATTTTGTGTAGCTTCAAGTAATATGCTAACATGCTGGCAAAGAAGTCTGTGATAATATTTATGGCATCAGTGGTGGTCATGGTGCCACCAATAAGACTTGTCAGTTGAGAGCCCTTGCTCATTATCACTTGAAGAGGGCTGATTTTGAGAGGAATTGACATAACTTAGAGAGGTAGAGGGTAAAGCAGTCCACGAGGTTGATAATGTGGAAGGATGGTGACTAAGTCATGAAAGATGTATAGCTCAGAGAGAAGAAGGTTTAAAAAATGATCCTCAGTGGTTTGCCAGAGCAGACTGCTGAAGTCAAGGATGAATGTCTGCACCCTGCAGAGAATGCTGCACTCAGGAGGTCTGCACTGCAGGACGACTTCACTTTGATAGCGGGCAGAAAGGTTTGAGAGGCTTTGCTTTGGCCTAATGGAAGAGAGGAGCAGCTGAGAAGCCAGGAGGCCATTGATGAGGTTTCAGTGGTCAAAGGGGGAAAGAACAGAGCCTGGTGGTGGCCTGGAGATGTCCAGGGAAGAGAAAATACAAAGCTGCCTGGGAGATGTGCAGCAGATCCCTGCAACAGATTGGAAGGGGGAGGAGAAAAGGTCATGGCAGAGTCAAGGATGACTGGAGCTCCCTGCCTGGGGAAAGGAAGGATGGCTGGATTTTAGTTGCCAAGACAACAAGCCTCAATGGCAGCCAGTCAGGCTACAGAGTCCCTCTCTGGGATTCTCCTGCTCTCGGTTATGCAGCACAGGCAAATTTCCTTCCACTTGGAAGTACAATATGCTGCTCTGTTACTCAAGGTGTGTTTATCACTGAAATGACTCACCCCCAATTGTACCAGAATGCTGTAGGCTGCAATCACGCTACAGAAACACATATTATTCAGCATTGTTAATGGAAACAAACATCTGCAACACCTAATCGAAACCCATTCCTAGGAAAGATAAATAAAAACATTCTAACCTTTAGCATTATGCATAACTTTTTAAACACAGAGAACCCTACAGCAGAGATCTACCTTTCTGGTAGAGAATGCACTACATATTTTTCTTTGGAAACTAAAGATAAATTAGAAAACATATATTTCTTCAAAGTATTAATTTTTAAAGTGGCCAAAATTGCTAACAACCAGGGAAAGTACTGATTTATAAATTATGTTCTCAGCATATAGTATATATTGTGAATTTGCATGCATATTAAATGCAAATAACCAGAAGAGCATAACATTAAGCCTTTAAATTTATATGTGCAAAAGACAGTAAATTCTAACATTAAAATTCTTCCCAGAAAATATTAACTCCCCACATCCCATGTGACTCACATACTCAGCTGAGCAGTCTCACTGCAGAGCTTAAGATGTCAACAACCTTGCTCAGTCAAAATCTGCATTCCCCATGCCCACCCCACTCACCAGGCAAAGCAGACAATACCATCTGGCACCATGTGAGATGGAGATTAGGTGCTAACATTCCCTAGCTTTTCAAACAAACTATCTTATTTAATAATTTGACAGAAAAGAAAAAGCATCACTAAAACTACCACCACTGAATCACTAACAGAATCTTTACCATTGAGAAAATGAGGCAAAAAACAGCTGACTCTGCTTTCACTATAGTAAAAACAAGAGACGTATGATGGTAAAGTTCTGTGTGTCAACTTGGCTTGGCTCTGATGCTCAGTTTTTTGGTCCAACACTAGTTTAGATGTTGCTGGGAAGGTATTTTATTGATGTGATAACATCTACAGTCAGTTGACTTTAGGTAAAGGAAATTACCCTGGATAATGTGGATGGACCTCATTTAATCAGTTGAAGACCACAAGAGCAAAAACTGAGCTTCCAGGCGAGGGAATTCTGCCTCAAGACTATAATAGAAATCCTACATTTCCAGCCTGCCAACTTGCCCTGCAGATTTCATACTCAAGGCTATAACACCACCTGCTACCTGAGTTTTCAGACTGCTGGCCTGCCCTGCGGAGTTTAGACTTGCCAGCTCCCACATTTGCATGAGTCAATTCCTTAAAACAAGTCTCTTATATATAAAAATGAGTGTATCATATCATAGATGTGTGTGTATATCTTTAATATATAGATTCTGTTTCTTTGGTGAACACCGATACAAGATCCAAAGGGATTTCATAATATAGTCTTTGTTTAAATAACCCCACCACTTGGGAGTACAGGATTTTCTTGAAGATTTCCTTTCTTATACCCACTTAAAGAATTTTCACCATCAACTATAAGGAGAATAAAGATGAATTGTATTTGTAAAGGAGAAGGGGCTCATGAAAATCTTTCTGGTGGCTGAAGATCTGCTCAGCTTTGCTGGTTTGGGAACTCACCTTGCTGTGTTTATGTTGTGAATTCTCTGTGGATGCTAAGTCTTGAGGGATAGAACTGTCCCTTCATTTATGTAAAGCCTAAAAACACAAAACAGACTGTCTGCTCTAATGAAGCAAATATTCACTTACATTCAGATCAAACAAATTCCTGGGTTTAATGCCACTCCAACCGCTCCTCTGTTTTTGTTCCTTGGCCTTTTCACAGAGCACTCACAGTATCTGCTCCAAGCCTCTGCTCCTCCCCATCATCACTCTGTGGCACGGAATGCTCATCTGCACACCCAGATCCAATTGTGTGTGTACACAGATGAGCCCAGACCTGCACTTGCCTCCTCCCTGACCTCTAACTCTGATCATACTCCTTTACATACTGCCATCTGGATGATCTTCTGGGAGTGGGTGGGGAGAGGGCGAGGGACATAGCACATCCAAAACAGAATTGATCAGCTTAATACATTTCTATCTTTCGCAAACTGTTCCATTTCCACTGTTCCATGATTTATAAGCTGGGAAAAGAACTGACCTATTCCAACAGGTATTTGGACATTTTTCTGGGTAATCTCGTGGACACCCTGCATTTTAGGTTTTTGTGGGTTTTTTTGTTTTTTTTTTGGACTGGTGGAGATGGGAGTTGCTCTCCAAAGTAGCAATCCAGCCTTGACTTAAGTTCTCTATAATGTCTCTTTATATTCTGTCTTCTCCACCAATTCTGTCATCAAGTCCAATCCCTTCTCCTTCCCCCTCTTCTGCAGTCATTCTTATCATGACAGCACCAACTGTTTTTTCCTCTCTGAGCTATTTTATAACGCACAGCAAGACTCATCTCCCCAAATGTCATTTTGATCATGTCACTTGTTGCCAAAGGTTCCAAATGTTTCTTCTTAAATTAAATTTCACCTCCAGATCTACATGTCCACAGCTGACTCCCTTAACTCTGCTTTTCTGAGCTTATCCCTACCATTCTCTCCCCAACCTGCTATACCCGCTCTGCTCTCCAAATAGCAGCACAAACCCTTTGCTCCCATCACCTCTCCCTTAAGAGGTTCCTGTTCTCCTTTGAATCTCCACTCAACAGATATCTCCGAGCATTAAAAATGACACCTGCTCATTTCTCACTGGGAAAGTTCAAGGGCTGATAGCTTTCCTTGATCCCACCTTCCAAATAACTAGCTCACCATGGTTTTCTTCCATTCCTGATTCCGATCATAAGGCTTCAGCTGACATCCAGGAAATCCTAGGGCAAAAGGGTAGTGACTACCTGAGTAATCATTGTCTTGACTTCATCTGAAAGCATCCCGATTTTACGTTTTCTTATAATGATGTCTCAAATGAGAAATCTCTCAAAACTTGACATTTCCTCTCAGCAAATTTCCTTAGATATATAAACTTATCTAAGCAAGTGTTATTATGCATGTGTATCAGAATACATTTCCCATTGTGATTTATGCATGTTACATATAGTTATGGACATATTTTTGGAAAATTGTTTTTTAAATATTTAATAGCCATTAAAGGGATAAAATAATACTCTGCTCCTTATGGAACAGTGAGAAGCCATCCTAGCACTTTTGCAAGTATTTGCAATTGTAATCAGTAATGTAGGCAGAAAGAATGCCAATGTTTTTCAATCATCACTGGTAAAAAATGTGAATTTTAAATAATTAAGACTTTAAAGTTCACCGGCATTAATCTTCTGCTAATATAAACCGGGACTATTTCCTAGGATTCTGAGTGGTTTAACATCAAGACATGTCACAAGCTTCATCCAAATTATTCAATGCATACTATATATTATTCTGAACCTCTCAGAAGATGAAACAGAGAGAGGCAATGTAAGTGTTTGAAGAACAAAAGGAAAAATGAAGCATAGAGACCTCAGGCTAAAAGTATAAAACCCTTGAGAGGGTTTTAAAAACATATCAGAGATTTGAAAAATGAGAACAAATCAGTAGGCCCATTAGCTAAGCAGCAAATTAAAGCACCATTGTTTCCAATTTCAGCCTTGTATATGGAAGACACCAAATGGACCACGCTCTCAGTCTGCTCTGCAAAAGGGTGCTCTACACTATGTATTCTCAAGTGTCTTTCTTTTTTAATCGGCTAATTTAGTGAAAAAATGATTATCAGTTTCCTAACTCTTCTCCTAAATCATTATTACTAACTTCCCTAGGAGCATGTTAAAGGGACAGCGGGAAAATAATCAATTGAAGTTTCAAAACACCAGCTATATTTCTCATTAATTTTCAACTTCTATTTTTCTTCTAACTAAAAATTGAAGTTTGCTACCTTCAGATTTATTGTTCTTTTCTTTACCTTAATCCTTGATGTAAAATACAGCATGTAGATAATCCGCAAACTGAATTTAAGACAAACTGCCTATACCCTTAAGAAGTAGACCATATTCCATAATTGTATACATTTTGTCTTCTCATCTCATGAAAACAGAGTTGAAAGCAACTTTCTCCGATGTCTTGAGAAGGCAAAAAAGATCTAATAAGACTGCATAAGAGTTTGGTTTTTTTTAATTAGTTTGTATTTAAACCAATTTGTTCATGACATAGTTTCAATTGCTAAATAGTATTAGGCCCAGACATAACGGTTTTCAATTCTTTAAGTAATTATTTTGGAATTTGTTTCTACATCTGGAAATCAGAGCTTCCCAACTGGTATGCCTTAGCACACTACTGTGCAATGAATTGATTCCAGATACGCTATGAGGTATGGATGCTCCTAGGTCACAGGGAATCAGGTGGGGCCTGGGCTAGCTGGCGTCTCTGGGCAGGTCACACCTGGCCATCAGCTTCCCCAAGGTCCGAAGGTATGGTACTCAAGGGTCTGCTGAGAGGCATTAGAAACTCACACAGACACCCACTTCAACAGGCTGCTACAGAAAGCACCACTGCACTTTGTGCAGAAGCAGCTCATGTAACTACTGGAGGAGTTTTTGTTTCAGGTACCGTGTTTCCCCGAAAAGAAGACCTAGCCATAAAATAAGCCCTAGCAAGATTTCTAAGCATTTGCGCAATAGAAGCCCTACCCCGAAAATAAGACCTAGTGATGGGCGTGGCTACACAGCATATCTGCACAACCCATGCATTTCCTCGAGGAGTGGTAAAGAAGACGAGCAGCCCTTCTCATCTGCCCCATGAGAGCTCTATTGCTCGACATGAGAGATTGGAGCCGATGGTTCTAAAGGAAATAGAGTCGCAAGAAATTCAGGATGGAATTCGGGATTTGTAGAGTTAAGATGATGTTCCAGAAGAAGGCGACTTAACTACATTTGAATAAATGTAGATTGTTGTACCGTACTTAAAAAAAATAACACATCCCCTGAAAATAAGCCCTAGGGTGTCTTCTTGAGGAAAAATAAATATAAGACCCTGTCTTATTTTCGGGGAAACACGGTATATAAGGAGCAGCTGGTTGAAAGTGGAGCTCCTGAAAGTTGTGTATGTGTGGGGAGTATGGTGATAAAGCTACAAGTAGCAGCCCCCAAAATCCTATCTTTATGGGTATCAAATACAACTTTTCATTTGAGTCTAATGTGTTTGGGTTTTTTTGTTTTTTGGGTTTTTTTATGACAAGGTCTCGCTCTACCACCCAGGCTACAGTGCAGTGGCATCATCACAGCTCACTGCAACCTCCAATTCCTGGGCTCAACTGATCCTTCTGCCTCAACCTCCCAAGTAGCTGGGACTACAGGCAAACACAACCACATTAGGCTAATTTTTCTACTTTTTGTAGAGATGGGGTCTCACTCTTGCTCAGGCTAGTCTCAAATTCCTGGCTTCAGCCAATCCCTCCACCTTGTCCTCCCAAAGTGCTAGGATTACAGGCATGAGCCCCAACACCTGGCCATTGAGAGTCTAATGTGTTCTTCTACTGGTATCCAAGCTACCTCTAGGGTGATTGCTCTAAAAATAATCACACATTTTACAAATTCAGGACCCATTATTATTTTTAATTATATCATAGGAAAAAACTCAATTGAATTTGAAATCAATTGGAATTATCAGAGGACTGTATTTGCCTAGCAAAGAAGAGAACTAAAACTATTGAATTTTTAAAATATAATTTTAACTGTTGTAGAACTTGGAATAGTGGTGAAATGCCTTGAATTTGTAAAAAATCACTATTTGTGTGGTATCCCACTGACAGTGACTAAGACGACTTTGAATAGATAGCCATTGAGATCTTGATCAAGAATTGTGTTTAGCCATTTCAGGTACATAAGCAATATAAAAAGAGTTACATTTCTGAAAGCAAGTTCATGTTTCTCATTTAAAAATTTGAAAATATTTTATTTGGAAATTTTATATCTACTTAATATTACCCAAATAGATGTCTCCAGCTCACTATAATACATTATTTAGTATCAGTTTCTATGTATGCCATGAGACAAAAATTTAGACACATAAATAACACGTTTCAATTTTACGTATCATCTACTCACCTCCCAATGAGGAAGATAGGGGTTAGGTTTTTTTCATACACATGTACATGCCTTACATTCTCTCAGATATATACTTTGATTTTGGTTAGATTAAATATCCATGTTTACATTATTAGAACTTTTGAGAGACTATTGGTGCTGGGTCATGAAATATTCTATGACTGCATCTCCTTTTCTGCATTACTTTTTGTCTTCCCTGGAGTTAATCATGGTTATATTTAATTTGGGTTAGTTTCCTATGTACTTATCATAATGTTATCCCCTAAAGCTCCCCTACATTTGTCTAATCTCAGCACAAACGCATTAGGCATTTAATCAGTTTTACCATCTTGAATAACTCTCCCCTGAATCCGTCTACCTAGTTGATCCAATTTAGACCAGTTGATTGCTAGTCCTGCTGCACAGCTGTTATCTTGAGAACTCTTTTGCCATCACCTTAGGAATTCTTTTCACCTGGCTCTTGTGTTGTTCCTGTCTTTCTATTAGTTTACCCTGTCACTTATTGGAGCACATTCTAATGTTGTAAAGGTTCATGATGATATGTTGTTATTATCTTTTAATCAGAAAACTCCTATTTTGGGGAAATTTGGTTGAATTATTCCTTTGATGGTTTTCTGTCCTCCATTTTCTAAATTCTGTCAATCTAGTGTTAATTGTTAGGCACACAGATTAAAAATTAAATTTCTATTTTCTTATTTCTAAATTTCTTATTTTTTCTATGTTGTTTCCTATTCTTTCTCTTTTTACTCCACTTTCTAAGGAGTTTCCTTAACTTTATCTTCTAAACCATTATAAATCCTGTTTGTTTCATGGTTGTAATTTCACATCTTATCTGTCTGGAAACACTGATGATTTCTTTTTTAAAGACTTCTTTCTACAAAGGTTCTGTTTTCTTCAAGTGGCTTTCTGTTTGCATGTTTTAGTTTCTGTCTCTCATGACAGGGAATTTCCTTAAATGTCTGATGATCCTTGGTTGTCTGCTGATATTTAAGGGTGAGGTACTGGAAAGTGAACAGGACAGTTGGCAGAAAGGATTATTCATACAGGATTTATTTTAGGATTGTTCTAGCTAGGCTTGCCTTTGAGGAATCCCTGATGTCAGCATCTTTGAGTTTTATTTTTTAGGTTAGATTTCCAGAGAAGCTTCCTGGAGTCTCCTCCTAAGGCATCATCCTGGCTGCTCACAGGGTAAGAAGGAGGAAGAAAGTGCTGTGCTTCTTAGGATTTGATAAATCAATGTAACCCACTAGACTTCAAGACTATAGTATACCTTTTTGAGGAAGATGCACTGGCAAGCGCTATGGAATTCTAGTCTGCCCACTCCTGCTCCTCACTCACTGCTGTTCATTCTCTCTGGAAAACAGTCTGGTCACGACACCATGCCAAAGCCTTGGCTTTTAAAGATGCTGGAAAAACACCCATGGAACCAGCAGTGGCAATTCACTAAATTAGAATTATCCTAACCAAACGCAACATAAACCCTGCTCCCCCCGCCCCCCAGAAGGTGTGTACTGGCTTAATCAAATGCAAAGGAAAAGAATTTCCAAGTGAAAGGTCCAGTTTGGATGCCTACCAAGACTCTGAGAATCACTCCAAGGAAAACTCCTTCTGGTGAAGGGTCTAAGACATGGGATCACTCCCAGATGAGAATCCACAAGTGACTCATTGACTTGCTCAGTCCTTCTGAGACTGTTAAGTAGACCACATCTATCGGTATTGAGAAAGGAGTTGAGGTTGAAGTCACCATTGCAGATGTGTAAATCAACTATTTTAATAAATTGGTTACAAGTTGTTTAAAAAGAAAAAGACTATATAATTTTACCTTTAACTTTGCCTGGTAGTTTTCAATCCAGAAACCTTCTGTTTTATCATCTCTGTAGAAAACATAACTACCATCCATCTTTTAGAGTGGAAGAAGGGCAGATATGTACTTGTATAAAATTGGAGAGCAGACCTGAACTTTCAACCAATAGTCCTAATCTTAATCCTGTTTTCACCCTCACTTCCAGGGGTTCTTATTCCTGAGCTTTTGCATGGTTCATCAGTGTAAACTCATCTACTTCTTCCTTTCTCCTCTGCCAGAACTCCATTTTCTCAGGTCTTCTAAGTAAGTTACCACTCATCTATATAGATTGGATGAGTGATTCCAAAATGCCGTGGCTGTTGCCTCATTTCTTTGTTCTTATAGGTGTGTATCTTTTTAACAACTCCCTTAAACGTTATTTTAATGGAGTTTCCAGAAGGGCCAGGAACTAACACGTGTATTCAACTTTAAGCCGAAACCTCTCAATCACCTTTCATCCTTTTATATTGACACTGGAATGGGATTACTCATTTTTTTTTAGACATTAAGTTAACACCCAATGTTCAGGAGAAAAAAGAAGTAGGGAAAATAGCTATTTGGGGATTTAGATGAAACTGAATTTAATAACTACATGCTCTTATAAGCTAGTATGTCTCATTGCCCTAACAATGTGTTGGGCACTGTGGGAAACAAAAATAAATATGTCCTTACTTCAGAACAGTCTCTAAAAGTTCTCAAAAAGGTTAACTATTAAAGATGTCTTTGAATTGATAATTAAACAAAGAAAGGGTACTAAGAGGGAAAAATTACCAGGCAAGGGAGTGGAATGGTTAGAGGCAAACTCAGTACAGGGCAAAACGGCTTAAACTCGTTTTGTTTTGTTTTTTAAAAAATGTTACAGACATTACTTCTGCAGAGTTTGCATAATGTATATTAGATATAAAGTGATCAATTGATTGGGAAATAAGATTTATTTTATGCAGACTACAGCTCCTGGTATAAGATAAGAAACTCTTCTGCTTATAATTGAGCTCCTTTAAGGGTCTTTATTTTCTGTTTCTCCCATAGTGGATCATTAAGACATTGAAATAATTTTTTAAATTACCAGTTTAGTTCACTACAATCTTGTGAAATCGATACAGTAAAATGTATTTTTGCAGTGATGCTCAGTTGTAAAGCTATACCTGCAAGTCTAGTCCCTGACATCATTTATCCAACTGAAATAATTATTTTTATAACACAGTTTTTGATAATGCACAGCCCTGTTTTGTGTTTTTTTAAGACTGTAAAACCATTTATTATTGCCAGAGATTTGGGGTAGGGTGTGGGAAAGAGAAGCATTATTTTTTTTCAGCTGACTTTTTAAAAAATTGATTTTATTTTTTTAGAACAGTTTTAGGTTCACAGAAAATCTGAGTCCAAGGTAGAGACTTCCCATATACCCTTTGCTCTCATATATACACAGCTTCCCCTACTATCAGATTCTTCCACCAGAGGGTACATTTACTGTAATTGATGAACCTACATAGACACATCATTCCCACCCAAAGTTCATAATTTACATTAGGGTTCACAGCCGGTGTTATACGTCCTATGAGTTTGGACAAATATATAATGACATGTAGTCATCATTACAGTACAATACAGAGTAGTTTCACTGCCCTAAAAATCCCCTGTGCTCTATCTATTCAACCCTTCCCAATCCCCACTCTGATCCTTTTACTGTCTCCATGGTTTTGCCTTTTCCAGAAGGTCATATAGTTGGAATCCTCCAGTATGTAGCCTTTTCAGATTGGCTTCTTTCACTCAGTAATATGCATTTATGGTTCCTCCATGTTCTTTCATGGCTTGATAAGCCTTTTTTTAAACACTGAATTCTATTGTCTGGATGTGCTACAGTTTGTTTATCCATTGATTTACTAAAGGACATCTTGGTTGTTTCCAAATTTTGACAATTATGAATAAAGCTGCTATAAACATTCAAGCACAGGGTTTTGTGTATACCTAAGTTTTCAACCCATTTGGATAAATACCAAGGAGCACAGTTACTGATCATGTGGTAAGAGTATATTTAGTTTTATAAGAAACTGCCAAATTGTTTTGCAAGGTGGCTGTACTATTTTGTCTTCCTAACAGCAAGAGTTCCTGTTGCTCCACATTCCCGCCAATATTGATTTTGGACATTCTATTAAAATGTGTAATGGTATCTCATTGTTTTGATTTGCAATTCCCCAATGATAGATGACATTTCAAAATATTAAAAAGGTACAAATGTTTTTGTTACATGGATACCCTCCATAAGGCTTTAAGTCAGGGCTTTTAGCACGCTCATCACCAGAACAGTGTTCATTGTCCCCAACAAGTAAGTTTTTATACACCTCACCCCCTCCCATCATCCCCCCTTCTTGGTTTCCAATGTCATTCACATTTATTTGTACCTGTGTGTGCCCATCATTCAGCTCCCAATTATTAGAGAATACGTGTGGTGTTTGTTTTTCCATTGCTGAGATATTTTGCTCAGGATAGTGGTATCCAGTTCCATTCAAGTTGCTGGAAAAGACATTAATTCATTCCTTTATATGGCTAAATATATTGTACTGCATGGTGTGTGTGTGTGTGTGTGTGTATACACATATATATACACATACATACATATATCACATTTTCTTAATTCACTCATGAATTGATGGGCACTTAGGTTGATTCCACATCTTTGCAATTGTGAATTGTGCTGCAATAAACATTTGAATATAGGTGTCTTTTTGATAAAATGAATTCTTTTCCTTGAGTAGTAGTGGGATTGCTGGATCAAATGGTATACTTTTATTTCTTTGAGGAATATCCATACTGTTTATCATAGAGGTGTAATAATTTGCAGTCCCACCAATAGTGTATAAGCATTCCTCCCTCTCTCTCTGCATCCACACCAGCATCTGTTGTTTCTTCACTTTTTAATAATAGCTATTCTGACAGGAGTGAGGTGGTATCTTACTGTGGTTTTCATTTGCATTTCCCTGATTAGTGATGTTGAGCATTTCTTCATGTTTGTTGGGCATTTCTCTATCTTCTTTTGAAAAACTTCTGTTCATGTCTTTTGCCCAATTTATAATGGGGTTGTCCATTTTTTTCCTTGTTGATTTGTTTGAGTTCGTTGTAGATTGTGGATATTAGCCCTTTATTAGACATATAGTTTGTGAATAATTTCTCCCATTCTGTAGGTTGTCTATTTACTCTCTTAATTATCTCCTTTGTTGTGCAGAAGCTTCTTAATTTAATTAAATTCCACTTACTTATTTTTGTTGTTGCTGTATTTGCCATTAGGGTCTTAGTCATAAAATCTTTGCCTAGGCTAATGTCTAAAAGAGTTTTTCCTATGTTTTCTTCTAGAATATTTATGGTTTCATGCCTTATATTTAAGTCTTTTATCCATCTTGATTTTTGTATATGGAGAGAGACAGGGGTAACTGTTTCATTATTCTGCATGTGGCTATCCAGTTTTACCAGCACCCTTTATTACATATGGCTTCCTATCCCCAGTGTACATTGCTATTGCTCTCTGCTATGTTGAACATCAGTTAGTTGTAGCTACATGGCTTTTTTCTGGATTCTCTATTCTGTTGCATTGGTCTATGTGTCTACCCTTATACCAGTACCATGCTGTTTTGGTTACTATAGCCTTGTTTAATTTGAAGTCAGGAAATGTGATGCCTCTAGATTTGTTCTTTTTGCTTAAGATTGCTTTGGCTATTGGGGCTCTTTTTGGATCCAAATGAAGCTTAGGATTATTTTTTCTAGATCTGTGAAATATACCATTGATATTTTGATGGGGATTGCACTGAATCTGTAAACCACTTGGGGTAGAATGGACATTTTAACAATGTTGAGTCTACCAATCAGTGAGCAAAGGATCTCTTCTCATTTGTTTTGTCATCTATAATTACTTTCATCAGTGTTTTGTAGTTCTCTTTGTAGAGATCTTTCACCTCCTTGGTCAAGTATATTCCCAGGTATTTAATTTTCTTTGTTTGTAGCTATTGTAAATACAATAGTATTTGAGTCCTTGATATGACTCTCAGCTTGACTGATATTATTATATAAAAATGCTGATTTGTGTACATTGATTTTTAACCTGGGACTTTGCTTAATTTATCAAAGCCAGTAGTCTTTTGGTGGAGTCTTTAGAGTTTGCCAGACGCAAGATCATATTGTTTGTGAAAAGTGATAGTTTGACCTCCTCTTTCCCAATTCATTATATACCCTTTATTTCTTTCTCTTGCCTGACTGATCTGGCTATGACTTCCAGTACTATGTTGAATAGAAGTGGTAACAGTGGGCACATTTGTTTCATTCCAGTTCTTAGAGGGAATGCTTTCAACTTTTCCCCATTCAGTATGATGTTGGCTGTGGGTTTGTCATATATGGCCTTCATACTGCTAGGTATGTTCCTTGTATGCCTGGTTTGTTGAGGGTTTTTATTATGAAAGGGTAGACTTTATAAAATTTCTTTTTTGCATCTGTTGAGATGATCATATGGTCTGTTTTTGCTTCTGCTTATGTGTTAAATCATGATTATTGATGTGCATATGTTATAACATCCTTGCATCACTGTGATGAAGCCCACTTGATCAGGGTGAATTATCTTTTTGATGTGCTGTTGAATTCAGTTTGCTAGTATTTTGTGGAGGATTTTTGCACCTATGTTCATAAGGGATATTGGTCTGTAGTTTTGGGGTTTTGTGTTGTCCTTTCCTGGCTTTGATATCTAGGTGATACTGGCTTCATAGAATGATTTAAGGAGGATTCTCTCCTTCTCAATGTTATGGAATAATTTCTGTAGGATAGGTACCAGTTCTTCGTAGGTCTGGTATAATTAGGCTGGAGTGTGTCCCACTTGGGGCTTATTTTGTTAGGATATTTTTTAATTACTGCTTCAATCTTGCTGCTCATTATTGGTATGTTCAAAATTTCTACTTCTTGCTGATTGAGTCATAGGAGGTTGTGTGTTTCTAGGAATTTTTCCATTTCTTCTACATATTCCAGTTTGTGTGTGGAGAGGTTTTCTTAGTATTTATGGATGATATTTTGTATTTCTATGGTATCAGTTATAATGTCTCCTTTTTTGTTTCTGATTGAGCTTATTTGAGTTCTTTCTCTTCTATTTCTGGTTAATCTGTCTAGTGGTCACTGATTTTATCTTTTCAAAGAGTCAATTTTTTGTTTCATTGATCCTTTGTATTTTTTGTTTGTTTCAATTTCATTTAGTTCTGCTCTGAGCTTTGTTATTTCTTTTCTTCTGCTGGCTTTGGGTTTAGTCTGAGCTTCTTTTTCTAGTTCCTTGAGATGTGACATTAGGTTGTTAATTTGTGATCTTTCTGTCTTTTTGATGTAGACATTTAATACTATGAACTTTCCCTTTAGAACAGCTTTTACTGTATCCCATAGATTTTGGTAGCTTGTGTCCCTTTTGTAATTTAGTTTGAGAAGTCTTCTGATTTCCATCTTAATTTCTTCATTGATCCAAGGATCATTCAGAAATAAATTGTTTAATTTCCATGACTTTGTGTACATTTGAGTGTTTCTCTTGGAATTGATTTCTAGTATTATTTCACTGTGGTCTAGGAAGATACTTGGCATGATTTCATTTTTTTGAATATGCTAAGACTTGTTTTGTGGGCTAAGATATGGTCAATCTTGGAGAATGTCCCATGGGCTAAGAAGAATATATATTCAGTAGTTTTTGGATAAAACATTCTGTAAATGTCTGTTAATTCCATTTAATCTAGAGTCCCATCTAAGTCCAATGTTTCATTATTGAATTTCTCCTTCAATGATCTCTCTAGCTCTTTCAGTGGAGTATTGAAGTCCCTGGAAATTATTATGCTACTGTTCATTTCTTTGCTTAGTTCTGGTAGCATTTGCTTTATGAATCTGGAAGCTCCTGAGTTAGGTGCATATATATTTAAGATCGTTATGTCTTCTTGTTGAATTATTCCCTTTGCCATTATATAATGACCATCATTGTCTTTTTTTACAATTGTGATTTAAAGTCTATTTCATCTTATATAAGAATGGGAATATCTGCTCACTTTTGGTTTCCATTTGCATGGAATATTTTTTTTCCATCCCTTTACCTTCAGTTTGTGTGAGTCCTTACAAGTTAGATGTGTTTCTTGGAGACAGCATACACTTGGAGGTTTTTTTTCATCCATTAAGCCAGTCTATGTATTTTAAGTGGGGCATTAAGACTGTTCATATTCAGTGTTAGTACTGATTTATGGAATACTGTTCTGTTCATCATGCTGAATGATACCTTGTTGTTTTGTTTTCCCTCGCATAATATTGATTTATAAGAGCTGTGAGCTTTAACATTTGGATGCTTTTACACTGGTGGGTATCTCTTGTGTTGTTCCATGTATGATGTAGTTCTGAGTATTTCCTGTAGGGTAGGTCTAATAATGACAAATTCCTTTAGTGTTTGCTTGTCTGGAAAAGTCCTTACTTATACGTCACTTATGAAACATAGTTTTGCAGGATACAAAATTTTTGGTTGGCAGTTGTTCTGCTTAAAAACACTAAAAATGGGGCCCAAATCCCTTCTGGCTTATAAAGTCTCCACTGGAAGTCTGCTGTTAGCCTAATGGGTTTTTCTTTATATGTTAGTTGTTGCTCTCATCTTCCTGTTTATAGAATTTTTTCCTTCGTTTTGACTTTGGCCAAGTTGATGACTATGTGTCTTGATAATGTCCTATTTGCCATGAATCTTCACAGTATTTAATGATCATCTTGTATCTGGATATCTGAATTTCTGATGATACCAGGGAAATTTTCCTCAATAATTCCCTTAAATAAGTTTTTCATGCTGTTTGCTTTTTCTTCCTTACTCTCAGAGACCTATAATTCATATATTGGTTCACTTCAGTAGTCCCATATTTCTCTGAGTGACTGTTCATTCTTTTTTATTCTTTTTTCTGCATCTTTGACTGATTGGGTTAGTTCAAGAGCTTTGTATTCAAGCTCTGAAATCTAATCTGTTCCTGAAGCTTTCTGCTGTATTTTGAAATTCTCTAAATGACTCTTTCATTTCTTTAAGTTATGTTACATCCTTTCTTTGTTGTCCAGCCCTTTAGTGACTTTTTCATTTTTTTTATTGACATCCTGAAACATTTTTTTTGGCTTCTTTGTGTTGGTTTTCAGCTTTTTCTCAATCTTATTTATCTCATTTGCCATCCATATTCTAAATTCCATTTTTGACATTTTGACAATTTCCTTTCAGTTGGAGTCCACTGCTATAGATCCATTTTGATCCCTTTAGGGTGTTGAACTAGCTTGTTTATTCATTTTGTTAGAGTTCTTTTGCTGGTTTCTTCTCATCTGAAACACCTTCTCTCAGCTTAGGACAGATAGGTTTATAGAACACTTGTTCTCCTTTGCTGGGAACTCACCTACTTAGTTAGAACAAGGAGAGGTCCGTAGATGGTGTTTTTGGAGCTAAAGGACTGACCTGGCAGGGGAGGGGCAGATGCATTGAGAGACTGTGATACAGCTAATCTGTGTTGTCTTGTTCCCCTGTGATAGTCACAGTCCAACCCTGTGCTAAATGGTCTTTGTGCAGTGTAGTGAGTGGTTCCCCATGCTGCTGTTGGAAGCTCAGGTGGTTGGAGTCTGGGCAAGTCACTCTCCATGAGGTTGACATTGCAGGAGATTGCTCTACCTTGGTCTCCCTATGGGTGTTCAAGGCTATTTAGGCATGGTTGTGGGTGTTGGAGCTTGAGGTTTTTGCTCTAACCAGATCCAGATGCAATAGTGGCTCAAGGCTGAAGGGGTCACTGGCGAAGTATTGGACTGTGGGGGCGGTTCCCTTTAGGCAACTGGTGGGAGCCATGGGGGTGAAGCTACAGAGCCCAGCAGCAGCACTGGAGCCTCAGGGGCAAGTCTGCAGGTCTTGGTTGTGGCACTAGATCCTTGGGCATAGGGCTACAGGGCCCAAAAACAGCAGAGTAGCCTCAGAGCTGGGGCTGTGGGTCCTAGCTGCAGTGCTCAGCCTTGGAGGTGGGGCTGTGGGCCCCATGGCAGCAAGGCAGTCTCAGAGCCAGGGCCATGGGCCCAGCAATGACACTGGAGCCTCAGGGCATAACCACAGGGCCCAGAGACAGCGGGAGAGCCTTGGTGCTGGGGCTGTGGAGCCCGATGGCAACAGGGGATCCTGGAAGCTAGAACCTTGGAGGTGGAACTGTGTGACCAGGCAATGGTGCCAGAGCCTTAGGAATGAGCAACAGTGCAAGAACCACAGGTACAGAGCTATAGGGCTGAGAATGTGGGGTCGAGCTGCTGGGGATCTGAGGCCTTCCTCTGCCCAGGTCTCCTAGAGGCAGCCACCGTAGGGCTTCTCAGGTGGTGTCTGTGGCACCTGATCTGTTCAGATCCTCCATGGGGGGAGGAGTGCTTGGCTCCACATCATGGGATGTACAAGAGTGTCCACTCTCCCTGGCCAGCTGGGGTAATGTGGAGGTGGCTGTAGTGAAGCTGAGCCTGTGTAGACCTGGAGCTGTGGACCTGAGAGCTCAGAATGGCGTCTGTTGCAATAACCTGGGAATGGAAGCCACCAGGTCCCTGCTGTGCCCACTCTCTGGTTCAATGTCACTGCACAGACTCCAAGCAGCTCCCTGATCAGTCCAGAGGTCTGCAGTAGTGGTGGGGCCTCCTCACAGTCCTGGTGGCAGTGTCCGCAGGGGTAGCGTGGTACCCAAGGGTTCTCTCCTCCCATCCTTCCCCACATGTGGAAGCCTCCCCCAGGTATCTTCTGATCTTGCTGAGTGGATCACCCCATCACCTTCTCCTTCATTCTCAGTGTCCCCCGTTGCTTCTGCAATGATTCACAATGCTTTTTGCAAGAATGCCCATAGGTGGCCATCCACTTAGAACTCTCAGTCCTCTCCTTGAGAGCAGCATGCACAGGCTGCTTCTAGTCTACCATCTTGCTCCTCCTTCACAATTATTTTCCTATTATCTATGCTTTTGAGGTTTGTATGTCTACAGTCTCTA
>CAUYPO010076543.1:0-19126 GCA_963574435.1 Cheirogaleus major
CCCACGTGGGAGCCACATGTGCTTAATGCTTTCAACTGAGCATTCCTTGAGGAGAGACCAAATACTGCCCTGAGAATCAAGATATAGGAGGCAGCAATGAAGACCACATCACAGCCCACAATAATGGAGGAACCAACCAGACTGTAGAGACTGCTAGGCATGGGGTCAGCACATGCTAACTTGGCCACAGCCATGTGCTCACAGTAGGAATGGGGAACCACATTGGAGCCACAGAAAGGAAGATGGCTCACCATCCAACTCAACGGTGTCATGGCTGTGACAGCTCTGATTGTGATGGTCACGCTCATTCCCAGCATCACTTGGTGTGTGAGAATTCTCTTGTAGTGTAGGGGCTTGCAGATGGCTACATAACGGTCAAAAGCCATGGCCAGCAATACCCCTGACTCTATAGCTGTGGCTACATGGACAAAATACATCTGAGTGAAGCAAGCATTAAAGCTGATGGAACTGTCTCCTGAGCAGAAGATTCTCACCATCTTGGGTACCACAGATGAGGCCATAACAATGTCCATGGCAGCAAGAACACACAGGAAGCAATACATGGGCTCTTGTAGAGTGGAATCCATCCAGACTACAGTTATAATGAGGGTGTTTCCTACCAGGGCTATGGTATACATGGCACTCAATGAGATAGCCAGGAAGAGATATGAAGACTGCAATCCTGGAATACCTGCAAGGAAGAACGTGGCAGAGTTGTCCATCGTGTGGTTGTAGAGTGGCCCCAGCATCTCAAATGAGACTGCTTTCCTGTTAATGCACAAAATGATAGAATGATGCAATCCTGTAAGATTTTTTCTCATCTGTGGTGTTCCTTGATACTGGGAGTGTTCTCAGCTTGGTCATATTCTTGGGATCAGAAAATGGATATCTTACAAAGTTATCATGTTTCACCTTCCTTCCTCCACAAAATTCCTTGATTTACTAATTGCCATTCATCATTCTAACATCAGTTCGTGTGGTACCTCCTAAGAGAAGTCTTCTATGCTGTCCCTCCTCCCCCATCCCATGCCAAGGGTAAGTTAGGTATCTTTCTTCTAACCTTTCATGGAATCTCCCATACTGACCTCTTATAGACTAAAATGACAATTGCAATACCTACCTATGTTTTTATTGTATTCCTTGACGTGTATGTCTCTTGTTCATGGCCTTGTACAAAGTGTGTGATCCTTAGCTGTTGTTCTCATGTTCTTTAAAAAAAGGCATGTATATTCATTATGGTAAACAGTTCCATGAATGAATGATAAATCAGAGGAAAGAATATGTCTTTCTCTGTATGCTTAGTTACTAACACTTAAAAATTACTGAATGAAACAGAATGTTTTTTAGTTCAAATATGTGACATTTTCCATCCTCTATATAGGGCCTAGCCAAAAATGGGTGCAGCACCCTTGTGGTTGAAGAAATATATTACTGGGTTCAGAAAAATAAGGTCATTAGATGTAAAGAGACAATATGTCTGACCAGAGACACCAGATGACATATCATCTCAGAAAGAAGGAAAAGTTTTGGATGAAAAAGAACAAACAATCATATATTATTTGTAATTCTGAGGGAAAGTGACATAATCTGCAAGAGATTCCACAGGAAGAAGTTGTGGAGCAGAACAATAAGGAGCAAGACATCAGCAGAGGTCAACCCCTGAAAGCTTGTAATCCAGCAAAAGGGTAGGTAGAATAGTTTGTTTCTCCCTCCCTCACATCTGTGGCAGTAAACAGGCTCCCAAGCTGCTGGAGAGTCTTTCTACTCTCATCAGCCCAGAAGCTGCTACCTCCAATTAACTGGAAACTTCTTGAGGAAAAAGCTCCAGGCTGCTAGTTCCATTGGGGTGCTTCCAGGCACCACAGACCAAAGCTCAGATGGCAGGTGTCACATTGCTTCTCCACCTATAGTGTGCATTTGTCCTCCCAACAGGGCTTTAGTCCCTCAGTTTTCATCTTGCTTATTCTCACAGAAACATTTCCTAACTCTGGCCCACACTGTGGGAGCCACAGAGAGCTGGTGGGTACTGAGATTATGTGTGACCCCAGAGCCTGGTCATTATGGGCAAGCTGCCTTCCAGAGAGAGGGACAGAGGCAACCAGAGTGCTAGCTTTGCTCCATTTAGACTCTTTTCCTCCCTATCCCCTCCTCCACCCATGGCTGCAGAGAGATACTTGAGCTGGTACTCTCAGAAGTTGCTGTTTGCCCTCTGTTGGTGCTTCCACAGAGGAATAGGGCTCAAATCTTTCCTCTTGAAGACCTGCAGGGGACTGAGGGTTGCTTGGACTGTGAACTCCCTGCTCACCAGCCTTCCCGGTGCTGCTTGCTCAGCTCCTCCATCAGAGCAGGGCACACCCCAAAGCAGAGGGACATCAAATGTGCTTAAGCACCCCATAGGAAACTCAGGACCAGCATGCTTCTTCCTGGATCAGCCAAGGATTGTTTTTAGGGAGACCAGATCCCATATCCCCAGAACTCAATCATATTGTCGGGGGCATGGAAGGGAAATTTCTGAATTAATCTCAGGAGGTGAGGGAGCCCATGTGGGAAGAACTGAAAAGAGAACGCATTGTGTGATGCAGCCACAGTGTACTCATAGAGCACCCATTCCCCCACAGGAAAGCCAAAAGTAAGAAGCAACAGCTGCTCCAGATGAGAAGGATTCAGTGAAAGAACTCCAGATATATGAAAAATCATAGCGAAAGAATACCCCCAAAAGGGAACACAACCTCTCTAGCAATAGATACAAACCAAAATGAAAATATTAAAATGGCAGACAAAGAATTCCAAATATGGATTGTAAGGAAGTTCAATGAAATCCAAGGGAAAATGGAGAACCAACTCAAAGAAACAAGAAATACAATTCAAAAAATGAATGAAAAATTCACTAAAGAAACTGACATGTAAAAATAAAAAAAATAGAACTTCTGAAAATGAAAAATTCATTTAAGGAAATAAAAACACAGTGGTAATTTTTAAAAAATAGACTAGAACAAGCAGAAGAAAGTATCTCAGAGCTTGAAGACAACTCTTTTGAATTAACTCAGGCAAAAATAAAGAACAGAGAATTAAAAGGAATGAACAAAGCCTACAAGAAATATGGTATTATGTAAAGTGACCAAATACAAGAATCCTAGACATCCCTGAGGGTGAAGAAGAAAATGCATAAGGGATAGAAAAACTATTTGAGCAACAATTGAGGAAACATCCCTGGTCTTGCTAGAGACTAAGAAATTCAGGTACAAGAAGTTCAAGGAATACCACGGAGATTCATTGCAAAGAACCAATCACCAAGACTCAGTCATCAGATAGGCCAAAGCCAACATGAATGAGGAAAAACTTCAAGCTGTAAGGTGAAATCATCAATTAATTTACAAAAGAAAACCCATCAAACTAACTGCAGACTTCTTGATTAATACTTTTTAAGCCAGAAGGGATTGGAGCCCCATCTTCAGTCTTCATAAACAGAACAACTGCCAGCCTAGAATTTTGTATAATGAAAAACTAAGTTTCATTTATGAAGGAGAAATAAAGACTTTTCCAGACAAGCAAATACTGAGGGAATTTGTCAAGACCAGATCTGCCCCACAGGAAATACTCAGAACTGCATTGTACATGGATCAACACAATAGACACCAACCACTGTTTAATCATCCAAAAACTGAAGCTCAAAGCTCTTATACAAAAATAGCACAAGTGGTAAAACACAGTAATAAGGTACTACCCAACAGGATGAGCAGAATAACATCCCATGTATCAATTCTGTCAATCAACTTATACCGTCTGAATGCCCCACTCAAGAGACACAGGCTCCCTGAATGGATGAAAAAATATAATTCAAGTATCTGCTGTCTCCAGGAAACAAATCCAACCCACAACTACTCATACAGACTCAAGATAAAGGGATGGAAAAAATATTTCATGCAAATGAAAACCAATAAAAAGCTGGTGTAGACATTCTTATATCAGATAAAATTGACTTCAAATCAACAATAGTAAGAAAGACAAAGATGGTCATTATATAATGGTAAAGGGAGCAAATTAACAAGAAGACATAACAATTCTAAATATTTGTGCACCTAACACTGGGGATCCCAGATTCATAAACCAAACCCTACTAGATCTAAACAAAGAGATAAATAGCAGCATCATAATTGCCAGAGACGTCAACACCCCACTGACAGAAGTGAACAGATCGTTCAAACAGAAAATAAATAAATACTGAACATAAACTGAACTCTAGAATGAATATGCCTAACAGACATTTACAGATTATTTTATCTCAAAACTACTGAATATACATTCTTCTTATCAGTATATGGAACATTCTCCAAGATGGATTATATCCTAGGTGAAAAAAACATTTCACCACAAATTCAGAAAAATAGAAATCATACCATATATATTCTCAGACAACAATGGAATAAAACAGGAAATTAATTCCAGTAGAAATACTCAATTCTATACAAAGTCATGAAAATTAAACAACCTGCTGATGAATGATTATTGGGAAAATAAGGAAATTACGATGAAAATCAAAAGGTTGCTCAAACTGAACAAAGGGGACTGAAGCTACCAAAATCTATGGGATTCAGCAAAAGCAGTCCTAAGGGGAAAATACATAGCCTTAAATGCCTACATCAAAAAGACAGAAAGACCACAAAGTAACTATCTAATGACATGTCTCAAGTAACTAGAAAAGGAAGAGCAAACCAAACCCAACAGAATAAAATAAATAACTAAATTCAGAGGAGAACTAAATGAAATGGAAAGCAAAAAACAATACAAAGAATGAATGAAACAAAAAGTCGGTTCTTTGAAAAGATAAACAAAATTGATAGACCTCTTGCTAGCTTAATCAGGAATAGAAAAGAAAGGACCCAAATAAGCTCAATCAGAAATGAAAAAGGAGATATTACAACTGATACCACAGAAATGAAAAATATCATCTGTGAATACTATGAAAATTTCTACACACATAAACTTAAAAACATAGAGGAAATGGACAAATTCCTGGAAACACAGAACTTCCCAAGACTCAATCAGGAAGAAATAGAACTCCTAAACAGACTGATAATGAGCAACGAGATTGAAGCAATAATAAAAATATCTTCCAACAACAAAAAGCCCTGAACTGGATGGATTCTCAGCTGAATATCACTAGACCTATAAAGAAGAGCTGGTCCCCATGCTGCAGAAATTATTCCTCCATATCAAGAAGGATGGAATACTCCCCAACTCATTCTATGAAGCCAGTATTACCTTGATAGCAAAGCCAAGAAAGGACACAACAAAAAAAGAAAACTACAGACCAATATCCCATATGAATGTAGATGTAAAAATCCTGAATAAAACATTGGCAAACTGAATTAAATGGCATATCAAAAAACTAATCCACTATGACCAAGTGGGCTTCATACCAGGGATGCAAGTATGGTTCAATATATAGAAATCAATAAATGTGATTCACTACATAAACAAAAGCAAAAAAAGATGATATGGTCATCTCAATAGAAGCAGAAAAAGCATTTGACAAAATGCAGCACCCTTTCATGATTAAAACCCTCAATGAGTTAAGCATAAAAGGAACATATCTCCAGATTATAAAACCCATATATGACAAACTCACAGCCAACATCATACTGAAAGGGGAAAATTTGAAAGCATTCCCACTAAGAACTGGAATAAGACAAGGTGCCCACTGTCACCACTTCTCCACTTCTATTCAACATGGTCTTAGAAGTCCTAGCCAGAGCAGTCAGGCAAGAGAAAGAAAGAAAGGATATCCAAATCAGGAAAGAGGAGGTCAAACTATTGATTTTTGCTGATGATATTATCTTATATCTAGAAAACCCCAAAGACTCCACCAAGAGAGTCCTGGAATTGATAAAGTCAGAACTGTCTAAGGTTACAAAATCCAAGTACACAAATCAGTAGTATTCCTATACAGCAATAACAGTCAAGCTAAGAGGATAATCAAAGACTCAATACCATTCACAATAGCTACAAAGAAAATAAAATACCTAGGAATATGCTTAATCAAGGAGGTAAAAGATCTCTACCAAGTGAAGTATGAAACACTAAGGAAAGAAATTGCAGACAACACAAACAAATGGAAAAATATATCATGCTCATGGATTGATAGTATCAACATTGCTAAAATGTCCATACTACCCAAAGTGATTTACAGATTAAATGCAATCCCTACCAAAATATCAACATAATATTTCCCAGATCTATAAAAAATAATTCTACACTTTGTTTAGAACCAGAAAAGAGACTGAATAGCCAAAGCAATCTTAAACAAAAAAGAACAAATCTGGAGGCATCCCATTGTCAGACTTCAATCTGTTCTACAAGTCTATAGTAAACAAAATAGCATGGTATTGGCACAAAAATAGAGATATAGCCCAATGGAACAAAACAGAAAACCCAGATATAAAACCATCCATATGCGGCCAACTGATCTTTGACAAAGCAGATAACAATGCACACTGGAGAAAACAAGCCCTATTTAATAAACAGTGCTGGGAAAATTTGATAGCCATACTTAGAAGAATTAAACAGAATCCATATCTCCCACCAGTCACAAAAATTGATTACAAATGGACAAAAGACTCAAAGGTAAGGCATTAAACCATAAGAATTACAGAAAAAAAGTTGGAAAACTTCCTCTAGATATCGGCCTAGGCAAAGAATTTAAGAACAAGACCCCAATGGCAATCATGGCAACAATAAAAATAAATAAATGGGTCTTGGTTAAATTAAAAAGCTTCCACACAGCTAAGGAAATGATCAACAGAGCAAATAGACAACCCATAGAATGGGAGAAAATATTCACAAACTATACATCCAATGAAGGAGTAATATCCAGAATCTACAAACAACTCAAGCAAATCAGCAAGAAAAAATAAACAACCCCACTAAAAAGTGGGCAAAAGACATGAACAGAACCTTTTCAAAGGAAGACAGACAAACGGCCAACAAACATATGAAAAACTGCTCAACATCATTAATCATTACGGAAATGCAAATTAAAACCACAATGTGATACCACCTTCTTCCTTTTACCCATGGCTTCCTTTTACCAATGGCTTTTAAGGCAAGGTCCAAAGCAATAGATTCTGGCATGGATGGAGGGAGAAAGGAACACTTATACACTGTTGATGGAACTGCAAATCAGTATAACCTCTATGGAAAACAGTATGGAACTACCTCAAAGAACTAAAAACTGACCTACGATTTGACCCAGCAATCCTACTACTGGATGTTTACCCAAATGAAAAGAAGTCATTTTATCAAAAAGACACCTGCACTTGAATTTTTATGGCAATACAATTCACAATTGCAAAATTGTGGAATCAGTCCAAGTGCCCATAAATTTATGAGTGGATTAACAAAATGTAGCATATGTATACTATGGAATACTACTCAGCCACAAAGAAGAATGAACTAAGGCCTTTTGCAACAATTTGTATGGAACTGGGGACCATTATCTTACATGAAGTATGTATAAAATGGAAAAAGAAACACCACTAGTACTCGCTACTAAATTGGAACTAACAGATGAGCACACTCGTGCACAGAGGGAAGTAAAACTCATTGAAAATCAAGTAGGGGGAAGAGGGGATGGTGGAGGGGAGAGGAGGGGATGGGCAAATACGTACCTAACAGTACCATGAGCACTATCTGGATGATAGGCACACTAATAACCCTGACTCAAGCATAACAAAATCGATACAAGTAACCAAATACATTTGTGCCCTCGTAATATTTTGAAATAAAAAAAAGGATGCAAAAAAAAAAGGAAAGAAAAATAAGTTCATTAGAGAACATTGCTACTTCCCATAGGAGATAATAAAATGCCTGGAAATTTTTGGTACCCGATATTCTATAAATTTTTGGATTTTCTATTGAGATAGGTTGAATCACTGAATTAAATAGATACAAATAAAACTTTGAGACTGCCTTGGAGATGAACTCCCCTCACAAATTTTATAATTCACCAACACAGCTAAATCTCTCTTCATGATAAACTACCAAGGCATTACAGAAAACAAGGAAGCTTTATTCTTTAGCAAGTAAAGCACCTTTTAATGAAAATAGTATGTACAAATGCTATGTTAAAATTGTATCATTCATAATCTGAGTATATTCTCCATTTTTAAAATAGGACAAACATTTATTCAATACAAGATAGTTGGTATAACTTTAATAAAATTAAATATTTTATCCAAGATCACATAGCAAGTAAAGATGTGGTAACTTTCAGATTCAAGTCCAGGTCATTCCAGCTGTGACTCCTAGGTGTCCATTCACCCTAAGATTAATAGTCAAACAAACAACTTTGTATTCTGATTAAAAATATGTTAGGGGCTTCTCTCAGCCCATTTTGATGAGACAAGGAGAAATACAACTCTTCAAAACCAATATGAGCTCCAAGACTTGTTGGTTTCTGTGTATTGTTGCATTCTCCCTCCATTACCTCATTCAGGTATTACGGTATCTTATAATGTGTAATGATCTTGTTGGATAAACCTGAATATAAGGAATCACCATTAATTACCATTCCATTCCTGTCAATATACCATTAGTTAAAGTCTCCTTAGGATGGGTGGTTTCCGTGACTTCATATGGTGTTTGGGCACGTGCACATTTTCCAACCATCTGAGAATACTCCTTACAAGGAGCCCTTTGTACCCTGGTGGTACATTCTGCCTTGGGAGACATTGGTTGAACTTCTGTAAGGAAACTAGTTTCTCTTTCCACTGAATACAGCATAAAAAACACTACATACATTTATGTACCCCACTCAAAATGGGTGGTAGCTGCTATATCATCAAGATATAGAAGAGCAAAATGGTGGGAAGTATTTGTTCTAGATTCATATTTCCTAGAATGAAAATCCTACTCTAACACATACTTGCCATTTGCCTTGGTCAAATTATGTAAAGACTCCCAGCCTTAATTTGCTCATTGGTAAGGTGGAGATATTAGTCCCTACATTATAGGGATGTTTGGAAATGTAAATGAGAAGCCATATAAAATTGCTAAGCATGAAGCTAGGTACATCAGTGCTTGATAAATTGTAGCTAAAAAAAAAAAAAGTATTTTTCTGCTTAATTCTATAATTAGTTCTAGATTGCTGCAAATAGAGTTTATGTACGCTGACTATAGGCCATAATAAAAGAAATAAAAATCAGTCCAACCTGCATTACCTGAAACTTTCCTCCTGTCCTCCCATGATCTGCCACTGAAGATGTCTCACACACTAGGTATAGACTGTAAGGTTCTTTTATTCCGACTGTGATAAGGAATTCACTCTCTGTTCCATTATAAGTCAGTTTCCAAGTTTAGGAATTTTGTTTTGGTTGCTTGCTTGCTTCTTTTCTCTTTCTTCATGATTTCTGTGAAAATGTGTCCCTTACATTTGCCTAAAACCCAGCTTTAATAAGACAGCTTAAGAGACAGCTTAAGAGTGGCTAACACTTCTGCTGACATGTAACAACTCTTCCCAAATTGAAATCAGATTAAGGATAGAGTGGAAGTGACTATGAAAAATATTCCTTATCCAAGCTACATTGCTGCTTTAACTGTTTTTCCTATTACTAGCAATCATTTCACTTCCTAGGACATGGACATGTAGGTTGTTGCTAGACCTGGATCCGGGATCCCAAGTGTGGACCAAAGCATAGGAAGTACAATTGATCTCCTTCCTCAAACTTTTAATGCCCTAATATTGTATCTCTCAAGCAATCGGCCTAGTGGGTCTCCACAGAAATTGTGTAACTTGTGTTGAATTAACACTACTCATACATAATGCAAGAATTGTTGGCAATTTTATATGAAGGGTGCTTATTTACCAAGCCTCAAGACTAACTACCTTTAAATATCACCTCCTGTGCCTCTCCTCAATAAAGGGCATCCAGATTGAGAAGTTATCATATTCCTACCTTTAGGATACTGCCTCTACCTTCCCCTTGTGAAATTCTCATCTTGGGCCTGGCCCCTCCCTGAATCACTGAATAGAATAGATTAATGGAATTTTGTGATCAGAATCCCATGTGCTGCAGTAGACATTTTCTCTGTTAGCCAAGCAATAGATAAACATTCACCTGGTCCTCAATCCTAATCATGGGACACACATTCCCCTCCTCCCTTTACCTACTATAGAGCCTAGCACCTGATCGACTCCACACCCAGGTGCCAGCAGCAGCCTTGATGGGAGATTGCAAGAGTATTCTCTAAAACCAAATATTTGGGACAGGATTGGAAACTGTGATCCTTATGGAAAAAAACCAACCAACAGAAAAAAGAAAATCCTAAATATAATAAATGCTCTCTTGGAACAGATTGAATAAACTACTGAGCTTCATAGCACAGTTAGATTTTAGGAACCTTGCTATGTACAGCCACTGGGCAAGACATCTTCAGTGATAGATCTCAGAATATAAGGGAAAGCTTTTGAGATAGAATGGCACTGGAGAGTGAAAAAAAAATCAGGGTATTTTTAACACTGCTGTATGTGTTCTGGATGCCACAGACTCAGTGTTGAGCATTACTGCTTAAAAGGGCTGCGAAGCAGTTCAAGGAGCCAGAATACCTGGTCCCCACAACCTCCGATCCAGGTCCTTCCTCTCCTGGCTGCCCTGTGTCTATCCACCTTTCTCCTGAGGGCATCCTCAGCTGATGCTCTGCCCCACCCCTCCTCTCTCCAGCCCTGGAAACTTCTACCTGGTCATACGTTTTATGCACTTGAGAGTGTTTTTATTTTTAAATTTTATTTAATTTTCTTCTTGATTTAGCATTGCAATGATTTACGTATGTAATCAATCTTTTCAAAAACAGGACATTTGATTTTGTTCCTTGTCTGTTTTTAAAATTTTCATTCAACCTATTGATACTGAATGTTTCTTGCCAAGATCAACAGTGATCTTCATCAAGGATCTGTTGCTAATCCAGTAACTTCTTTTAACTTTTTGTTTCACTTGACCTCTCCAAAACATTTAACCTTACTGCAGGTTCCTCATATCTCGGTTAACCCTTTAAAGCACTACACAGATACTGTAAAATGCACAAATCTCAGGTGTACACTTTGAGAAATTTTTATAATATGAAAAAATGAGCACACCCACATATCAACTACCCAGAAGAAAATGCAGATACAATTGCTTCCTGGTTGTTGAGGTTTATTCTTTTCAGGCAGCTATGGCCAACCTTTCTTGTGACATATTTCCATCTGTACCTCTTTCTGCCTTCAACCATGCAGAGACTTTCATGTGAAGACCTGGAGGATCTATCACTGAAAACCAACTTCAACAAGTCAACATCCATAACTAATTCATAGGATATGTGGCAATTGATTCATTCTTCTTAAAAAGAAGGGAGAATACATAATTCAAATTAAAAATTTCCTAAATGTAAAAGAACTAATGCATAACTCATTTGAATGGATTTTTTCTGTTTATAACACTGTGCCCCTAACAAAGTATCTCCCCTTTTGGACCAAAACTGCTCCAATCAGCCCTACTTGTTGGTCTCTTTGCATAAGAATTTTGGTCCCTAAAAATGTCTGTATATCATCTCAAGCTTAAACTTACCTTGGCCTGAGTTTTGATCCAAGGAAATCATATGTTTCCAGTCCCTCTCCCACTTGCCTCATCCTCACATCATTTCCATAAAGTCTTGGTATCAGCATTGCCCACCAGACCTGTCCAGCCCTTTTGTGTAGAATTGAGGGCTTATATCCTCTTTTCTTGGGTGACTCTGGCCATGACACTCCATCAGCCCAACACCAAAACCCCAGATCAGTTACCCACTTCCCTGGATTTTCTCTATTCAACTTTCTCTGATGGGTTGATGCCTAGTAGTCCACATTTCTCTAACTCGAAAGAAGAGGGATTTATGTATGACATTTCTGAAGGAGCAGGAAGAATGACACAAAATCAAAGAGGAACAACGCAGAGTCATGGTGAGGAGTAGTGTCCTTTCCAAAGCCCTCCCATCAGGAGCCCTCTTTTCCCTGTAGATACTCTATCATCCTGCCTTTTCCCTGGACACTCCACCTTCCCTGGCCTCTGTCCAGCAGCCAAACATTGTAAGTCCTCCAGAGACTGCTTTCTCTTTGTGTTCTGGCCCCTGGGGCTTTCCAGATTGCAGGAGGAGGCAGATGCTTAATGGATAAAGAGTCTTTGTTTCTTCAAGTCATCAGAGGATATCTAAAATTCAGACTAACAATAGAGTACATCCTGAAAGGAAAACAAAAGGCCTAGGATTAGAAGGATTTCTGAAAGCCCATTATGTACCAGGCACTTAATAAATGTTTTTCAAAGATTATATCATTCAATTTTCACAACCTTCTAATGTAGGTCCCATTACATCTAAATTTGTTAGGTGAAAGTGAGGTATATAAAACCCAAGTGTCAGGATTTAACTTTTAGCAACAATAATTCATTTCACACTATTGTAAAATTATTCATACTAATACATATTTAATATCTCAATGTCCATTTCCCTGTTCTCAGTTCCCCCTGGGGATTTGTGGTAGGCTTTGCTGGTTGAGTATTTCTCATGACACTGTGGTAAAGGCCTGTGTGAACAGAGAAGGGAAATAGGATGTAAGAGAGACCAGGAATATAAGCTTTTCAAACCGAGGATAGGACATGGACCTCAGCACAAAGTATGAAAAGGCAAAATATTCTCCAAACAGAGAATTATCCAGAGGAGGTGGAGGGCAGGGTACTTGAAAGAGAATGAAAAGAGGCCAAAGGGGTGTGTGGATCATAGTTTAAAAGGCATGACTGCAGACTGGGTATCATGATGGGACAGGAATTAAATTGAGAGAAAGAGGCCAACACGCACAAGATATAAAGTTTCTCTTTTTTTTATGGCAACAAGTATAGAAGTGTATTGAAATATAAAAACACCAGGAGACAATGAGCCATGCCCTCAGTTCCCTAAGTCCTCAGTGGAGACATAGTTATTCATGATAGAAATGGTGAGAGGCCTTCTGCTGTCTTCTTGCAGGGGGTTAAGGGAGTGAGAGAACAGGCTTTTTGGTTTCTTCAGCCTAACCTGGCACATTCCTAAAGACCAGGTGAGTTTGTGTTCAACTTAGCATATTACAAGACTCAGTGTTCAAGCCACAAGAAGACTATTCCCAACAACTGCCATGCTCAGAAGTTTAAATTCCAAAACCTGTGGGTCCCTGTTGCCTACAGGATAATTCAGACAGCATGTCAAAACCTACACATAAAAATAATGTATAATATTGATAGGTAAAATGAGCAATCAAATGCAGAAGGCAATTAGGATGCTACTTAAATAGCCAGCGCATGAGATGACACAGCTAAACTGTGACAGTGGGCCACTGACTGCTGGGATTCAACCTGGCTCCTACTGTAGCATTCAGAGCAGTACTGGATCCTCACAAACTGTAGGTGGCCTTAAACTCCCTTTGCCACACCCAGTGCCGTGGAGAAAGAGTTCCAAGAGGAAGAAGAAGCACTCCAAAAAGAGCAAAGACCCAAGATAACAGAATCATGATAAGGAAAGAAGGTATTCTATGTGTAAGCAAGAGCTTTCAGCATCTTTGATTCTCCCACTCTTTGTCATTATTTGCTCATAGTCCTTGCTTTACAACTTTGTAGTCTACATAATATGGAAGAAAAGCTAGGATTACATAAAAGCAATGAACAAAGCTCCTGCAGCATGTAAAGGAATAAGCAGTGGCCAACACCTTGGTTGCAACCTATCAGAGACCCTGAGCCAGAGACACCCAGTTTAACCAGATTCCTGATCCCCAGGAACTCTGAGATAACAAAATATTGTTGGTTTAAGATGATAAATTGTAAGGTAATGTATTACATACCAAAAATAATACAGTAGCTAATCATATGCCTATAGTTTCACTTTTACAACAAAAGAATAGAATTTGATGCCACCTGCACAGGCCATTTTTGCTATTGGGAGCAGTTACCTGAATGTGACCAACTTGAACTGTCTGGGTCTTAAAACTTATCATAATCGGTGGGGAAGATGACTCTTTCCTTATTGTTAATAATCTGATATTACTGCTCCACTAAAAGTTGAGAAGTAGGTCTCAAGGCAGTGTTGCTTCTGCCATGGCATGGCAGAGTTTACTCACAACCCCCCATGCCTGGAACCCATATATACACCCAGAGCTATGGACAGAGGACAGATGTCATTGATAGCCTCCAGGCTGTTCACCTAAATTACCTCTCACATCAATATACCTTGTTCTTTACTCCTTTCAGGAGACATCATCTGTCTACGCCTCTTCAGCAGCGCTTGGCAATCTGCAAGCAAA
This sequence comes from Cheirogaleus major, assembly GCA_963574435.1. NCBI lineage: Eukaryota > Metazoa > Chordata > Mammalia > Primates > Cheirogaleidae > Cheirogaleus > Cheirogaleus major. Next base: position 14,330 of record CAUYPO010076543.1, read on the forward strand.
CCACTTTTTGATTATCTGACTGGGTCTCCCACATGCCCAGTGCTATGTGGAAGATACTTGCGATATCAAAAACTGATAAGGGATTAATAGAACATTCAGAGAACTTCTTGAAAAAATATAAGTAAAAGAGATAACAGAAACATAGAATGAAATATTTTTCTATTATTTTAATAGAAAATAAGGTGTAAGTCAAGATGTTCAAACTCACTAAAAATGAGAAAAATACAAAGATAATATTTCCATGAGTGTGGGAAAAGAAGAAAGTTAGACAACACCATGGATTGGCGTGGATATGAGGATATGGGAATGCTCAGGTACTAATTTAGAAGTACATTAACACATTCCAGGGAAGATGTCAGTCAAAGATGGATGGAGCCAGTGGTTACTACTCCAGCCTCCTCACCCTTCCTGTGGAACATCTCTGAGGCAGGTTCTGCACAGTCACTCAGAGGCCTCCAGGAGGATTGACCACCCCCTCTCCAGGGAGCCAAAGGGAAATCTACCCCTTACATATCCTGTACTGGCCTTTTTCTTCCCCACATTACTCTTTACTATCCTCCTAGCACTTTCTAACATGACTTCTCCAGTAAACTACCTGTATTCAAATCCTTGACTCAGGATCTGTTTCTGATAAAATACACTCTAAGGCAATGGGTATTCTTGCCTTGTTCCTAATCTTAGTGGAAATTTTTACTGTTTCTCCCTTAAGTATGATGCTGACTTTAGGAATAAAGTATACATATCAACTACAATCAATTTTTATTTTATTGAGTTTTTTAATGAGTAATAGGTGTTAAAGGGCCTTTTCAACATCTCTGGTTAGACTATATTACTTTTCTCTTTTGATCTATTAATTTACTGACATGATTGAATGATTTCCTAACATAGACTCTTGAGAATTAACAGTAGAAAGGGAAAAGTTTCTATCAGCGCCCTGGTGGGGAATGAGCTAATGAGTCACAGAACTGTTCCTTGCAAAGCGTGGAGCCTTCTTACATTAGAGGGACATGTGTCTTTTCCTGGGGGCACTCCCTGGGGAATAGCTTTGAGAAAGAGGTCATTAGGAAGCACCTCCAGTTATGTCTCTGGACACTTAGAAGAAGGTTGGTGATAAATCAATGTTGTTGTTTTACGATGGTCCTATTAGAACAAATTTTTGAAGATTCCTAGAAAAAGAGGATTATTAGCCATCAAATTCATTCAAACCAAGAATGATCTAAGGAATGAAGGATTCATTCATAATGCACTATTTTTAGTTTGTTTATTTGTTTCATTTATAAGCTAATTTGGGTGCTATGATTGTTAGATGAGTTAGAATGATAAATGAAGTCATGTTATTTCGTATTGTCTGATTTTTAAGACCAGGCTTGAAGACTGAAGCTTTTAAGTGCATGAAAATGATTTTCTAAAGGGTAGTTGCTCATATTCCATTCTAAGAACCACAGAAAGAAAAATACCTTATTTTTCTGGTTTACCACTGAATCCCAGGAATAGTACCGTGTGTGTGTGTGTGTGTGTGTGTGTGTGTGTTAAACATATAGGTGAAGGAACATTCATTGATATATCTAGAATCAAAACAAAAATAAGCCCTTCCTACCCTAAGGGAACAGTAAAACTAGATGATATTCAATTATCCTCCTGTTCAAATACTAATTTAATGGATCATTTCTTCTACTGTGACTTTTAAACATGTTCCAGAGGGCAGGAGGCAGGTAGCCACGCTGAGGTGGTACCTGCACGGCTCCCTGGGATGCCCAGGGTGGCATTCCCAACATTGTGCACTTATTCATTTTGAGGCAGGAATGAGCTTTTCTCATCCTTGTTTTACTAGCAGAGAAACCGAGGGCTGCCATGCCTGAGCATTAAGGGTGAAGGCAGCTAAAAGGGTAAAAGGGTTGGGTCTTGCAAAAGGAAAACATGGAAGGGCAAATCCCTGGGTTTGATACTCCCCACAGGAAATCCAATCTGCCTTTATTTAAGAAAGGTTGGTTGTAATCTCTTAAAATCCAAACATTAAGGGTCTACTGTGGGTCCCAGACCCTAGGTAAATGAACACACATTGCTTCGTGTGATAGGGCAGGGGCCGTATCTGATTGGCTTGTGAGAAGCACAGAACTTTTTGTTTGGGGATAGCCATAGCAAGGAACTTTGGCAAGCATGTAGTTCACTAAATATTTGAGTACTAACAGTGAGTTCCATCTAATTTCAAGGAATTCCACAGAGAATGAAACACAGAGTGGGTAGGGCAGACTTCCCAATGGAAATGCTAGGAAGAAATTTCTGTTTTGGGTGTAGGCAGGACTATACATTTATTGCCTTACATATGACTCTTTAATGAAGCTAATATTCATTGATTTAATGAACATAGTCAATTTATTAGATTGTTTATGGAAAAAGAATAGTGTGACTTTTCAAAATGGATATCGTATCAAATATATTTAACAACTTTATGATCTTTTTTTATTTGTATGTAAGGGTGTGCAAAGGAAAGAGAATTTCTTTTTGTTGTCCTTTGGTACCTCAGTGCATCATTATCACATATTTAAGAAGATGATTCCTACTTTGCTATCCTCCAGAAATAGAATACAGTCTTGGTAGGTTAACAAGTCCAATATTAGGAAAAAATATGGATGCTAAGTTGTTAAATAGCTATCTATTTGAAAGTGTTTGAGTAATTCCTAGAATTATTCTTTAATATTATGGAAGTAGACATATATTGCATATGTCTTCAAGTACATACAATATGTCAGGGGTTGTGTTATGTGCTTTCCATTTATTATTAATATAATCTTCAGTATCCTCTACGAAGTAACATTGTATCACCTATCAGTAGACAGGAAATGTTAAGACTCACATACAATAACTTGCTATAAACACAGTTTCTTCTTGCACTTTGAAAATTAACACTTTATTAAAAGCTTAATAAAAAGGAAATTATATTTTATTAAGATTTTTTAAATATACCACAGTCAAATATATGTATCTCTTATATATGAGATTTTTTGTTGTTAGCAGATATGGAATACTCACTCTATGAAAACTTTCTCAAAAGGTAAAACAAAAATAATATAAGTATCCAGTGACCTGGAAAGGAGTAATGACATTTCAACTCGTTTATCTATATTATTCTCTATTAAATCTTTAATGTCAGAGCACACCTCCTGAGAGGTGCCCACAAGAAATACTGGTGTGATATTCAATCCCTCTTCTATATCTTAAAATGAGTTACACAGAGCAGGACTTGGAAGCAAAAAAATAAAATAAAATAAAAAGATTTCCAAAACCAAACTCACTTAGACATAGCTTCTGTTGCTTAAATACCAAAAAGTTGGTAATTAGTACATTAACTCAAACTAGCTTAGCAATAGGGATGAATTATAAAAGTATATAGAAGTATATTACAGAACTTACCAAATGCACCTGGGTGACCAAAGTTAGTTTGAACCAGATAAGAAAAGACTCACTATTCCCAACCCATTTTGTTAAGTTTTTTTTCTTGCTGTGATCCAATTTCCTCTTTCCCAATTCATACGTTACAAAATAAACACAATCATTTATCCTAAGTTAATGTCTCCTCAGATAAACTGGAATATATTTTGGCTAGAGAAAGATCTCAGTGTAGGTGTGAGCACATGACCAAATTGAGTGGATTAATCACTGGGTCACAGAGAAGTGTCATATACTAATGTTTATTCTGTATAATCACATGAGGGGAGGAGCCTTTCTGAGAAAATCAGCTGGGCAAGTGTGGGGATACAAAACAGTCGATTCCTTCAGCAGAGGAACTGGTAGAACATTAGATGGGAAATATGGGTCAGAAACTAAAGAAATAAAAATCCCAAAGCTGGATTCTCTGCCCAAACATATCTCTGATTCAGATACTGGCTTCCTAAAACCATTGAAAATGTTCTCAGAATATCAGAAATATTTCATTCACATTCTTGCTAGAAATGGAAAACATATAAAAGGCTACCCTTTACAGATTCATCTGAAAATTCCTAAAGTACCAGGTAAACCAATGCAGCTCCACAGATCTCAAAGGCATCTTTGAGGTTGGCTAGAATGCTCAAGGTTTGAACAGAGGTGTGTTTTCATGAACCCAGGTTGGAGTGGCCAAAGAGCCAGCGCATCAGCAAACTCCATATTCTCTCCCTCATTTGTTTGGTCCTCATGCCATAGATGATGGGGTTTAAGGTGGGTGGGATGACCAAGTACACATCAGCTAACAGCACCTGGGTGTGCAAGGGCACTACATCCTGCCCTAGCCAAGCTACATAGATGGATGCCATCCCAGGTAGGTAGTACAGAGCCATAACTCCCACGTGGGAGCCACATGTGCTTAATGCTTTCAACTGAGCATTCCTTGAGGAGAGACCAAATACTGCCCTGAGAATCAAGACATAGGAGGCAGCAATGAAGACCACATCACAGCCCACAATAATGGAGGAACCAACCAGACTGTAGAGACTGCTAGGCATGGGGTCAGCACATGCTAACTTGGCCACAGCCATGTGCTCACAGTAGGAGTGGGGAACAACATTGGAGCCACAGAAAGGTAGATGGCTAACTATCCAACTCAGTGGTGTCATGAATGTCACGGCTCGGATGGTGATGGTCACACTCATCCCCAGAGTCACTTGAGGTGTGAGAATTATTCTGTAGTGTAGGGGCTTGCAGATGGCAACATAGCGGTCAAAAGCCATGGCCAGCAGCAGACCTGTCTCCATAGCTGTGGCTGCATGGACAAAATACATCTGAGTGAAACAAGCATTAAAGCTGATGGAACTGTCTCCTGAG